>OMLB01057659.1:0-50411 GCA_900302555.1 Myripristis jacobus
TTCTCACAGTCGGATCAAATTAAGCATTTAAATTTACTTGTATTCTCATCAAAATGTTTTTTTTTTTTATCAGGATTGAGAGCTCAGAGTTAATTCTGCATTTACTCTGTGAAATACCAGTTCATTATTTAGGACCACCTGCATCCACATCTGCCCTGGTTTAGCTCAGTGTCTTCTGTTGCATCAGGTCAGAGCTTCCTTGCACACAAACGGCAACTGGGAAAATCTGGCTTGCCTACAGCTCCATCCTGAGGTGATAATGAGTACTGCACAAACCATACATGCATTTGATGGCAGGTCGCACACTTGATGAAAAAAAACAAACACATACCTATGTATATATAGTGTCAAAACTTAAAAAATAACACAAAATCCTTTAAAACCACACCTGGAGAATAAATGGACAAGAAGCCAGTTACAGTATCACATTATTTTATTAGCCAGTACAGAAGATTAACTGTGTTGTAAGGTTCTGTCTTACTACAAAGCAAGGAACGAAATCCAAAGTGTACACGCACACACACACACACACACACACACAGACCAAAAAGATGACAGCGGCGTATGATTCCCATTGTCAGAGAGGTTCAGGGGATTCTTCAAGCCGTCAGAACACTTTATTTACTTTTTCAATAGAGTTGATGATAGTGTTTAAATACATCAAACTGATGATCACCTTGTAATTAATATAATTTACAGAGCTCCTTACTTCATACTTTCCATACTGCCAATAAAATCTTAAACTGTGACTTTAAACAATAGCAAAATAACAATCCTAAGAGTTTGGGCCAGACCTCTGATCTCAGCCCGGTGAACACGTTTGTTTGAAAGAATACAGTACAGCAACAGTAACTGTTAGTTGTCTAAAGTCTGTGATATTTACTATACTTGTAGCATGCGAGTAAATACTATCATCACCTGAAAATGACGCAATGATGCATAAGCTAGAAGCTGGGGCAGGGAGGGGTGGAGGAGCGGTTTGGATTTGGTCAATTCTGATTTCTGATTCTGCTTATTGATGTCACCCCTTATTCACGCTCTACAGTTTATTGCAATCCACATTTTGTTGTTGTATTCAGAACTGAAAGAAACTACTTTAATAGAACTAGTATTTGCTACAGACAGCGAATAATTGTTTGCTTTTGTATTTGAATAAAGGCCATCGATTGAAGTAAAAATCCACAACTGATTTTGCACAAAATGATTAAAAGGAAAAAAATACCACAATAATGCACTCAAAATGCACACAAAAGGAGACTCAGCTGAAGAAAAGCTATGTAAACACACTACCACACCGCGCCACTGCTCAGTGAACGGCGTCTGTACTTCACATGCTCAGGGTGGACCAGGAGCCAGGAAGGTTTAGCTTGCTTAATAAGAAAATATGCACCAGTACAATGAACTAATAAATACTTAGTGATTTACTTGCTAACAACTTCAAACGTAGGAAGGTTTTCCACTGATAGCTGGCGTTGGGCGTCAAAGCTGTCGGCTGCAGATGAGATGTGCTCAGGCATAATATCTGGACTGGGAGACAGCAACAGCTACATCCTCTAACCATGCTGATGCAAATTCTTATTATGTTTGACATTATCATCCTTACGATGTTTGACAAACTGCATTTAGAAACATAAATAATGAAGCCGAGTTAAAGTTTAGGGAGCTGCTCAGTTGGTTTGCAGTCAGCCATGGTTTCAGCTAGTGTTGTTAACTGTCATGTAACTAAGGATGCAACTTAAGCTTAAAAAAAAAAAAGGAAGTCTAAATCAGCTGTATAACAGGAGCATTTTGAATGATTTTCTTAAATATCAATTAGCAGAATCAGGACTCATTGTTCTATTTTAAATCAATCAAAAGGCTCAAAGAAACGAGTTCAGAGAACCCAGCCGTAGGACGCCTGTTTGTTCATGTTGTCAGTTAGCGAGTGGGCCCAGACTCAGCTCGACATGGTGTATGAGCCAGATGGCCTCTGGAACGGCCTCAGCAGACTCCTCGCTCGGCCTGATGGGAGCCGCCAGGTTGCGGAAGTCATGGCGGATCTTAAATGACACAGTTACATCCTCGTCTTCCTCCTTCTGAGGGATCACCTTGATGAAGAAACCAATCTTGTTGGATTTCCTGAAGGCAACAACACTGGAAGAGAAGAGATATATCAGGTTTTGAGTGGCTACACAAACTACTTTGTGTGTGTGTGTGTTGCAGTTGCTGTTTTTTAACTTACTCTGGGTCATCCTGGAAGTCCTGAGGTTCAGCCAGCTCGTCGTACTCTGCCGCAGCATCCTTTCCTGCCAAGACCAGCTCCTTGGTCGGTACAATTACCTGCAAAAATAAAACAAAACTATGCAACATTCATTGGCTTCAGACAACAGGAAGTGGGGACGGTATAGCTCATAGACCTGATCAGTTGCTAAGCACGTAAATGTAGATTTAAATGTCTTACAAAAATATGAGGATGTGATTTCAAAGAGAGCCAGGTTATTTGATGATGTGTCTTTGTTCACTTATGCTGCCATGCTATGCTGTTACACGTCTTCAAAGTTGTAAAAAAACTGACTTATAGGAATAGTCAGAAGTATTTTAAGTCTATTCCTTGTCTCTACACTAATTTTAATCAGTAAATTTCATTTTCCTGTCAATCCACCAGTTCAAAGTCCAACACTTTTTCCCGCATGAACTAAGGTTACTGGCCTCCTCTGATGTGTGGTGTAGCTGTTGTTCAAGACGTGCTGCTTTCACCTTTGCGCTGACAGCAACACAGCCTACACACGATTAGCATGAAGTATCGGTCCGCCACCGCACAGCAAAGAACATAGGTCAGGCAAACACCGAGGGATTTAGCAATAAAAGAAATGATTTTAACATTTGGAAATAAGCACTCCAAGAAGTCCTGACAGACTGCTGTAGAATTGTGTTGGCTCTGGGTGAAGCATGGGGAGCTTTCTGCAGATTTGTTCCCCTTTAACTGCATCAAACTATAGGCGGGAAGCAGGAGTTACATGTCCAGTCCTGGATGGATGAACGGGAAATAAAACTCTATCAATCTACAACATAAGCGGTGAAAAGTAAACAGAAATAGGCTTAAAATATTCCCAACTATTCCTCTGAAATATTTCTCAAGGCTTAAACTGGAATCATCACTCCCAAGACAGGCATTACCGTTTGAAAATACGTCACAAGAGAGACGGCCAAGATGGTTATGGATTTGAGCACTAACATTAGTGGTTCCAATAAAAATAACTTTAGACTTGAGGCTACAAGGTTCAGTTGTGGAAAAGTACTTTCACACAGTGTATAAAATCAACAATAGGACTGTGGCAAGGTGCATCACCCTGATACACACTTTACAATCTGCCTTTTATCACGACTGGCATCATTCAGGGTCAAACAGCTTTTTAAGAGTGAGCTTCAAACACTTTTCCAACACTTTCAAAGTAAATAATGAAACTTTTCTAGGTCCCTGAAGCTTTTAAGATCCCTAATCATGAATTTTTCATTGATTTTGCCCCACTGCTGCCATTGTTTTGGTCAGAAATATCTATAGGATCTAGGCCATAACTAGCTAGGCAAACAAACAGACTTTTGTAGCCTGGTACATATCGCGAATTGTTATCTTTCTTACATTAGCGATCAGTTGTATGCTTAAGTTATTGTACTGAGCAAAACACTTCGGCAGTGCAGATATCACACACTGTTTAAATATCACACCATGCACTATCTCATAAATATACCTACACTATGGACTATGGATTCACAAATCTCTGGGTTATGTTTGTTCAAATCCAGGAACCAACCCACACAACACTGCAGTGCAAACTGAGCTACTAATGAGTCACTCTTTGAAAAAGGTGGGATGGAAGGTATTTAATGCTGCTGAGAAATCAACAAAGAACAGCCTGGCTTTGTTCTCGGCGTCGTCCACATATCTGAATATCAGGTTAAGCAGGATGACAGCAGTGTCTTGTGCACCCTCTCTGCCCATATATGCAAACTGAAACAGATCTGAACATGCACTGAACATGAGCTCCTACTGAAATATTTAATCAAACCAATGTTTCAGCCGGGCAGGCCTTCATCTGAGTGTAAGAGCCATGCCCATAGATATATAGATATAAATGACCTGAAGTCAGGTGCTACATTTTTAAAGCGACATGTGCAAACCAATATACGAGTTCTTCCTTGACCAGTTTTGCAGATGACTTCATCTGAAAGAAGTCATGGCAACTGGCCTGTCATCACTGACAGTGTCTGGGTGGTTGTTCTTGGCAAAAGGTACCATTGTTAGCAGATCATTTCCACAGGAACACCACCCTGAGCTGTAGGCTAAAAATGGGATCTGACTGCTCTGCACATGAGATAAGGATGAGGACTCTGGTGTATGGAGACATTAACCACACCGAACAATATGAAGACAGCCAGTAAAACAGCAGGAGTATAGATCAGTAGCCTGTGTGACAAGTGATACAGGTAGGCAGTGAACAAAGAAACTGCAAACATGTCTGATGGTGCCAATCCCTTATTCTCTGTGTTTGTGACACCTTATTTATTTATCTCCAGGCATCACTTCAGTATTGTCAAAGCCAAGACAAAGCGCTAAGAGTTCCTTTGTCCCAACTGTCTTAGGCTTCCGCAGTATCTGAGAGCCAAAACCGCTTTGTCAATCATAATCTTAAAGACAGGCAGTGATGGCTGAGGTAATGATATTTTGTGCTTCCTCCCTGGAACTCATCAGCTAGAGATTCACTGATTGCAATTTTCTTGGACGATTCCAGTTTTGTCTGACCCGCCGATTTCAATTATTTCTTTCCAAGAACTATAAGTGACAGCATATGCAAACATTTTTGTAACTTTTCTTTACTAGATGTTCATAACAAAAAACACTGACTATTAAATAACTTTTATATTTTCTCCAAAACTGCACCAGGCTACAGGACTCTCTCAAACTCCCACTCAAACAAACCTGAAAATAGAACAGTGCTCCAGGTTACTGGACAGATATTTTTGTATAAGTAACATCTGACTGAAAATGAACTGCAGTATACATGGTTTGCATATGCGAACCACCATGTGTAAGCTGCACTTGGTATGTATTGATCTAATTTCATTGTTTCCTATGAATGCGGACGTCAAAAGTCTATTTCGAAAAGATACTGTGTGAAACTGACAGCTGACAGTAAACAAAAGGGGCACAACAGTGCAGAAACAGCTACAAAGCACAGGGAGAGAATCAAGTGGTCAAGGATCAAGGATTAACGGGGACCAAACCCAGCATTTCGTACCTGCATATTTTGACAAAGGAATGTATGGTTGGTGCGTAAATTGTATACAGGCTGGCAGATCTTTGTTTATCTGCAGAATGTGCAGTGCTGGAGAAAGGTCTGGCTGAACCCATGATCATTAAACTACAGGGAATAAAAACTCCCAGGCTTGTGAGTAGTTCCTTAAACCAATCACAATCATCTTGGGTGGCGCTAAGCCCAGGATGTAGCAACAGTGCCCTTATAAAATAGTTAGCTGAGGTCTACACAGTCTACATCCGGTGAGTCAGACAAGCAAGGCAGTGAAGAGGAGTGAAGAGGAGGACAGAGGAGGGCCTTCTCATCAGGCTAGTACAGAAATTTAGAGAGCTCAAACAAGGAAATAACAGTTTGCACTGTAACTGTGATTACGAGCTCTAAATAAATATGAACTTAAATTTCAAAAGGCTGGCTAGAAAACTGTATGGTGGAAACGGACCGACAATGGTGACTCTCACATTACTTCGGGGCATTTTACAGCAAAAAAGATGCACATAATATAGCTTAATGTAGCTTGAAGTACTTTCGGTGAAATCAGCT
Organism: Myripristis jacobus; assembly: GCA_900302555.1. Classification (NCBI taxonomy): domain Eukaryota; kingdom Metazoa; phylum Chordata; class Actinopteri; order Holocentriformes; family Holocentridae; genus Myripristis; species Myripristis jacobus. The sequence goes on from OMLB01057659.1 coordinate 5,835, forward strand.
GAAAAATAAAGCTAAAACTAGGGTTAAATACCTTGGCAGTGCTGTTGATATCATCTGAGTCTCCTTCCTCACAGGCGACCAATGTGACGTGGGTGATGGTCTCCACGGGGTTGGTCAGGGTCAGCAGCACTTGGCTCTCCTGAACGGACAGGATGGGAGGAAAAAAAAAAAGAACAGCGTTTAACTACTATTTCCTTCTAAAGCTGGTTCAGTAGCTCGCTAACTAGGCAATGCGGTGCTTAAAATGCCAGGGCCATATTTCTTTAGAAGCCTAAAATATCAGGATCAATAAAAAAAATTGGTTTTAAGACCAAACCAAATGTTTTAGCACCAGTGAGTTTTGTTGAGAAAATAAGCTGCAAGGCATTGCATTTATGTGTCTGAGGAAAAGGAATGAATTAAAGTGAAGGTTTGTTTTACAGGAGTTGCATGAGATTTTGAGACAAACGTTTCAAGCCCTAACGACCTACTACTACTACTTCCAAAAAACAAAACAAAGAGCACCAGTGTGAAACCTTTATGAATAACCTCAACCTCAACCTCAAATGGCACTTAGTACTTGTTCAGACTGCCAGCCCAAAACCATTTTCTAGCATAGCCTGATTAAATCCAGATTGATTTTGGAAAGTCTGGGCAGCAAAATGGACATTTAGAGGTGGTTTGAAATGCGATTACAAGGTGATTTCTACAGACCTCAGTCCAGACACTGGCCACTCAAATGGGATTTTAAACTGTCTTTTGCTTTACTCACAACAGGACACAACAAAGACATCAAATCCAGAGTGACCAAGTGCACAAGAGGGCTGGGTGGAATCCATGCTGCTGCTGCTACTAGCAGAGCAATACGGAGGCGTCTCCAGCGTACATACTTACTTATGCCTACATCTTTAACACAGAAATAAAAAAAAGAAACTGATGTCAAAATATTTAATGATAAGGTTAAACTCTGGTTAAAATCCAACCAAATATGCAAACACTAATTGGCATATTTTAAATTGTTGATGACACAGCTTTTATGACTGTAATCTGGCACTGTAATTTTGTACATTTGTAATCTAGGAAATGTTATTGCTTTTGTCACTACTTCTGTATCCGCACAGATTAGAGCTTCATGCATGCCTTGGTGTAAGTGATTTTTTTTTAACTAGGTATTGTAGATACTTGTATAGAAAGCCCCAACCAGGGACTGGGGTCGCAAACTAGCCTCCGCTATAAACCCCCTATACAATGCAACGGTTTCATGTTTTTATAACTTGATACATTGTTTTTTGTATTGTCCCTGTTAAATAAATAAATAAATAAATAAAGTAACCCATGCAGATAGGTTGGTGGTCTGGACACACATATCTGACCTGCTCACGTGTAACTAACAGTGCAGACAGTCTGTCTTAAAGATATGATTTGAGAAATAAATCTGATTCGTCTGCAGTTTGAACACCTTAGTTACTGATCAGTTTGCTGGGCGTCTAAGATGCTGCTGAATGATCTGGTTGAAAGCATATAATGGATTCAAACAATGAGGTACAGTTAATTAACATGAAATGATAAATTCATATTCAATAATATAAAATGATATGTGTTAGAAGACACTGACCTTCATGTACCGGAGATTTGGAATGGACATAATTCTCACTTCAGGGATATAACTCCTGTGGGATCAATATGCAGCAAGCCAATCAATACACTGTGACCAGCATTCAAACATATTTAATGATTCAATCCAGCATTCAAACATATGAATTAAAAGCTGAGGTGAGAAAAAATGAAAAACAACACAGATTATTGTATTTGGCTGGATTTTTAGTGTAACACTCTTTTTTTAAGTACATGCCATTTCCTCCACCAGAATAAATATTACTCCATTTATTTATGCTTGATTAAGTTCTACTTTTAGTCATTAAGTAAAATTAACAAATACAAGGGTTTAAATTTACAGAGAAAAAAACCTTCTGGACTCAATGTTGCATAATTGATGCTATCTTTGCTGACTGGTATGTTTATGGCGCTGCTTTGCCTGAGTAATATCCTAAACGTGTGCTTAAAATCATACGTGCATGAAAATCAACATAATTAATGAGGATTTTAATTTAATTTAACTACTTCAGCGCTCCTTCCACACCTCATTAAGAATGAAAATTAAAGTTAAATGATGTAATCAAAACAGACCGATACTCACACAGCCACCAGCTGAATTTTGAACTTTATTGATGTCGGATTGAATTCTGGCTTGCTCAGATTGTGCTCACATTTCTAGAGGAGAAAATAAGAAAAAAAACGGTTAAGCATTTGACCTACAAAAACATACTGATTAGTATTTGATCCACAGAGAAATATAACACTCTTAAGTGGTACTGACCCTGCAGCGCAATGAGCGCTTCATCAGGAGGTGCTTGTGTTTGGGGTGGAGCTGCGACGCCCCTGCAGGCTGGAAGTCAGGCTGCAGGAGCCGCTGACGCAGCGTGGTCACTGGGAGAGCACCACAAAAATTACACTTCAATCAAGCTCAATTAGAAAAGAGTCTGATGAGATCTGTGATGTGTTACAACTAGAGATGTCAGGAGAATCATAATTAGGCATCAAGTCAATACCAACATTTAGAAAACAACTCCAACACAAGTGTTTTTATTATCAACATAACCTGATGTGCATTCTTAGTCTAATGTAGCTTTAGCCCGAATGTTTAAATACTGAAATATTTAAATTTGCAGTCATGCTTAAAGGACTGTAAATCATAATGAGAGCACATAATCGTACCATTGTATTCAATCTTACAGCAAGAAAATTGCTTTCCTCCTGAAGGCTACAGGTAAATGCTGCACTTTCAACTCACTGTTCTTATTCTCATGTAGTGTATGTTTTAATACAGGGCATACAAAATTTCTCATTACCTATTCATGTTTATTTTTAAATAGAGGAATGTGTGCCGAGTGGGATTTCTGTTTTTGCAATGGTATCAAACCAGGCTTGTATGTCACCGTATTGTTATATACTACCAAAGTTATAGGACTGTGACAGTACACTGACATGAGGTCATCTGTTTTGGACAAGCTCTTACCCTCCGGTAGGCTGATGGGTCTGGTGTAACAATCTTCAGGCAATGGCTCCACCTCATCAAGCGCCTGAGCAGGCTCGATGTTGATCTCCTTCTGGTCCTCGCCCTCTTTAAGGCTAATGGAGCAAACATATACTGCTATCAATAAACCCACACTAACTGGGCCTGGGCGATAAAACAATAACAATCATCACAATATATAGTTTCCCTCAGTATAAATATAAAAAAAATGTTCAATTAATCATTAATAAATATTAATCAATTTAAAACACAGATCATGTGGCAAAAATAGAGCAAGGTCTGGGTGCACGCCTGGTTAAGAGTGAGCAGACACAGACGCTGTTTTGGTGGCTAAAAGAGATATTGCCAATTTCACACAGAAGCAAAAACTAAATCTTTAAATGTGTTATAATAATTATTTGATGTTTATGAAAATAATTATCAATATCGACTAATATAATGCATTTTATCATGGTAACATTTTTGGCAATATCGCCCAACCCTAACACTGACTGAGTGTGTGTAGCAAACTGAAGATATCAGTCATGTTTAAAATACTCAGTTACAGTAACTGGCCTCAAAAATACATCATACACACAGCGAAATCATTTAAATGGCTCTAAATCTACTGTTAGGGAAATAAAAATGAATAAAAAATCTTATGTCGAGTCAAATTACGACAGGATCCCCTCCCCCTGTATGTGACAGAGAGGACTTACGAGAGGCCAGCCAGGCTTGATATTGGAGCTCCAGACCTCTGCCTCTGCAGTCTGGTTCCAAGGCCATACTTCTCCTGAGTGACATGAAAAAATACAAGATCAGGCTGTCTGACTTTTGCATATTAACGAGGAAGTTTATGAAATTGTTTAATCTAAAGCTATTGTTCTATAAACTACGTCTACACTCTACAGTCTTAGCTGCAAAGAGAATTTCTACACATTTTACACATAAAAAAGAAAACATAGCATTTAACATTTAAACAAACAACAAAATAAGCCAAAACCAGACGGTTTGTGTTGTCTGCTGATACAAGACATAAACAGGAGCGTTTCTGATCCGGAGAGGGGGAGAGAATGAACCGTCTAACAGACTGAAGCTCCAGGGCTTCATCACTATTAATGCCAAATGTCTGAAACTGGTTAAAAATTTGAACAGACAGTGTCCTATTGCTTCTCTCCCCCTACTCGACATAAAGGCTCTTATTGTGTGGATCAATCTCATTTACCCGAGGAAACATTCATGTGATCTGGGAGGTCACTCAGCAAGAGATTAGACAGAGATAGAGACAAGGAGAAGACAGCGCTACAGTTCATGATTAGACTACCCAAGTTGTGAAAAATACAACTCACCACCACATGAATAGTGTGTTGCTGGGGAGGGGGAGTAAAAACCAAAATATCAGTGTGCATAAGCAAAGAAAAAAGAGAGAATAAAGAACCAGGTGAAAACCAAAGTGATTAAGCAAACATTAGTGGCAACTGGTGACATGCAACAGCAACAGAAATGCATCAGTGATGGAAAATGATTGTAGGAGATCACAGCTAAATTTGAAGTATTTAAATGTGATAATCCTACACCACGGGGCAGCTTGGTTTGCATTACTGAATACCAATTAATGTAACAGCGAAACTCAGAAAAAAGTCTGACCCCCTAGACAGAAGAGCAGCTTAAATAGTGCAGGACTTCTCAAACATGTGCCGTCGAGGCCCGAATACATTCAGCTTTTCATTCCAACTAAACATTACAGCTTCTGATTTCACTAATTATTTCTTCCTTTTTTAGCTGATGGTGTCACAAATCATACTTTGGCCTCAAGAGCACATGAAGAAGGACCACTGCCATAAGAAATGAATCAGGGAAAAAAGCAAACATTACTTTGAGACAAATACTAATGAATATTATTGAGATTTAGGTTCAGTTTCTCCGAATGATTTAGTTTCTTTTAATCACAAATAAAAATTCCAGTAATTTCTTCTACTAAAAGCATGCCATTCAGTTTTTTTTTTTTTTTAAATGAATGCCATTACATTTTCCAGAATGATAGCATGACAGCAGATTCAACTCCTTAACTCTTGAATGCCACATGCAATTTAACAAATAGTCTGCAATTTATCTACCAAAACACATTTGAGCCTGAAGCAAACCATTAAATATTGGTCAACGTATCTCTGTGTGCCATTTGTTTTTGTTTGTCTTTTCCATTACAATTTTTTTCAACTATATGTTTTGCACAGAGTTTGAAAACAACTACCTACAGGTGTCTGATAAAGCCCTATTTAACTGAGATTGACTTGTAAACATGAGAGGATTGAGATTACTCAGCATCCCATCTGACAACATGCATTACACTATTTGAATCTAGTGAATCGCATAATAAAAATAAGCTGATTTTATTCCCAATGTCATAATCTTCCATCATCATTAATGATACCAACTGGTACTAAATGCAACAAGCATGAGTTAAACTTGAGTGTTCAATTTAGTGCACATACACATTTTGTCAGTGCCCACTGCACTGTGATCAAAGAGCTGTTTGTTAAATAGCTAAATAAATAGCTTAAATAGAGAGGTTAAATAGCAAGGTGTGCAATTTTCAATATCATAAGAGGCCGAGTATCAACAGCTCAGGTTTAAGTGCTGGACTCAGAGGGTGCAGAGTACCGAGAACGCCAGAGGCATGCACTGTCGCTTCCTGGCCAGCTTCTTCCTGTCTCGCTCCTGCCTCTCTCGCTGGGCCAGCTGCTGGTAATACTCTATCAGTTTATTAATCTGTGGGAACAAAAAAGCCATCCAGAGAATTATAATCAGGGCAACATATATGATATCCTTTTTATAGGAGCAAACTAGCATAGGTTTGACACATCCTTTATTTACAAGATACTCTGAGACGTGTTATTTGAAGAATGACCCAAATAACTTGTGATCAGGAAACATGTGAACAACTCATGAGAGGACTGAAATGACTACAGGGAAGAACATACCCGCTGAGTGTGAGGGTTCTCAGGTTCCTGCCATCCTCCGCTGGCTGCAGTGAACACAAAACACCAAGTTAAAAGGCTTAGACAATCATAAAAAACATGCAAACCATAAGAGATTCATTCTCGAGCTGAACCATTGAGTGAGCCAGGGATTATACAAGAGGACGTTAAGACAAATTGGTGTTTTGACACTGCTGATCCCAGGGTTCCTACACATTTCCCATTTTAAAATTCCATATGTTTCCAGATTTCTCAGTAGGCCTGTAACTTATTTAGGCCTTAAAGACAAAATGATACGCTGGGTGCAGAGGACACTTTCAAAAGCTCTGTACGCTTTTTGCCTGATGTGTGACTGAACAGCTGCCTCATTCAAGCACATATGGTACACAGTTTTTGCTTCGAAATTTCAGATCCTTCACCACCTCCTTTGCATCATGGGTGGACTGGAGCAGCTACCGTTGCCGTTCGCCAGCCCAAACAGTCGAAAGAAGGCATTTGAATTGTTCTCTCCTGCCCTTTCTCAATGTAAAACATGGCTTCGTCCAAACGAAAACAAAACGCAAAACATTTTATAATGATTTTATGAATTACACATTTTAGAAAAGTGTACACGGAAAATATAGTCTGAAAATGAAAATGTTTTCCGAGACATTTCCCTAATTTTTCCATGTATTTCCAGACCCGGAAATTATCCAAATCATATTCTATTCTTTTTCATAATTTTCCAGACTGTTTAGGAACCCTGTGATACCGACTAATCCTGGATTGTGTGTTTGAAATTTTTACATGGTGACAGTGAAAACATATTAGGTGGTCCAACACCATTATAACAGCATTCAGGGAGAGCCCTTCTTGGTAAACGATTTCTACATTGTATCAGAGAGGTGCAAGTGTTGTCATCCTCACAGGCTGAGACTCACCAACAGATTTGTCAGCCATGCCCACGTCCCTGGAGGTCCAGCGGCAGAAGCCACAGGCCAGGTAGTAGGCCTTCTTCATGGCCGTCTTGGTGGGATCATCGGGCAGAGGAGCTGGGATGTTGGTGGCCCGGGTTGACAGAGTGTGCATGCAACACGGGCAGTCAAAACAGTTGGCGCACCTGGAGCACAGTGACAATGAGGGAAGTTACAGGTCATGACCTCCAAACACCTTGAAGTGAGGCAACTGGAAATATGAAAATGCAATTAAGTAATTCACTGTGTGACTTGTGTATGAATATGTCACTTCCCAACCTCACCTGTTCTTTTTAAGCTTTGCCTCTGCTGAAGGCATGTTCTCCAGGCAGCTTGGGCAGTAGTGAGAGTCCACCTGGTAACACAAGTTAACAGTGAAGTAACCAACCAGGTAATTAAAGAATTTAGCTAAAAGAAAGTGTGATGAAGGAAGAGCACTAATTGCATGTCTTTAGGGAGCAAGTGTAAGGTTAGCATTTCAGATGACTATTATTAAAATTATGGGTTGGTAGCAGTAGTAGTATTGTCATAATTGCTAGAGTTTATGAGAAAAAAGCTGTCAGTGACTGGACTCACAATCAACATCTTTGCTCACTGTTTCTGGGTGTGGTGTCTGTGCTGTGTGTTTTGTTAAAAATGAAGCTCTATTTTTGACATTGAAGCGTCCAAGTGGGCTAGTTTGGCCGTTAAGTTTTTGTTATTCGCTTATGTGACAAGCCGTTTATTCAAAAACTGATCAAAAAGAGCTGATGTTGCGTGGAGCTAAAATATAGCAACGGCTAACGTTAGCTAACGCTAGCCGATACGCTGTGAATACTCGCTAACACACGGAAGTTAAGCCCGTCACGTACAGCCAATCAGATGAAGACACTGTTGGAAAAAATGCTGATTGACATACGGCACAGCCACACGGCGGGCGAGAATGTCTGACAAACCCCGCCTATCGGTCAAAGGCTGGTACCCAGCTACTGAAGCTAACAACAAAGCAGCTAACTAACTAAAGCTGGAGCTAAAAGCTAGCCTGTCACAACTGACGTTACGTACCTCGTGAGACACACATTCCAGGGACCTCAGCTCACTACAGTAGCGACAGAAATAAAGTTGAGATAAGGGGGATCTGATCTTTTTCTCCCCGCAGACCAGATAGACGACCCTGTTTGGCTGCAGAAGGGACGCCATCTCTACCCAGCTGCAGCCGAGAGCCCAGACTCGCCCTGATGTCACCGCACAGCCGTCTGGTCTCTGTGCTCAGTGGCGACCCCGTGTGGCTAACATGTGAAAATGTTTGCATGCCACGCCACATGCTGTGCCATTGCTCAGCAGAGTCCAGTGCCACATGGGGGCAAAAAAACATAAATAAACTGAGTCTGACCCCTGTCCGGAGGCAGGAGGGACTATTTCTTCATGAGACTGCTTGGTTACCATCATCGAGCCGGTGTTAAATGTGCGTAATGATATAATATATAATAGATCATGATAATCTGTCCCTAAGGCCTTAGCTACATAAGACAAACCATCTTTATGCATATGTGGAAGCCAGGTCAGATTCAATTAAAAAACTGAAAGGATGCATGATGAATGTTGAGTTTGCACCTACCTCATATGTGATTTTTTCTTTTGTATTTGCATGTCTACTTTGTTGTGTTTTGCTGGTCTGCAATCTTCATGGTCTATGACTGGATTCTATTTTTCATCTATCTATCTATCTATTTTGCATCCAAGCTTGCATCCAAAGCTGAATTGTTCCAGATTCTAGCACAGTCACAGATGTGACTGTATGTCCATGTTTGTGTGAGTGTGTGCATGTAGGTTGCGTTAAATGTACCTAATGTCCACAATGGCTACATAAAATATTCCTCAAGTGTGGCAGTTCAGACTTGTTCCAAGTAAAGGAAGATAAGTGAGACATTTGGCTATCCAGCACACGCTTGCACTGTAGGTCTGCCAGCCCTGCAGTCAGGCCAACTTCCTCTGACAGGCTTCATTAAACTAAGGCTAACTGCTTTGACCATGGTGTTGAAGTTAATTAAATCAATTAACCAAGTCCCCCAGCTGGCAGCAGGGAATCTTGAAGCCAGGTGGTCTGCTTACTCAACCAGGCTGGTTCACCAATCCAACCACCTGCATGTTTAACCAGCTTATCACAAGCAACAGAGGAGCTGCTGGACCAGCTCAAAACCAGCTGGTCCTAAACTGGATTCTCAAGCAGGGCACGCACATGAAGTGCTCTGAAAATAGCATAAAAGAGGCCTAGAGAGAGAGAGAGGGAGAGAGAGAGAGAGAGAGAGAGACATGTCTACCACCCACAGCGCATAATGGCCAAGTCACATCTCACCATGGCAACAGCTATTCCCAGAGAGGAGAGATGATCCATGAATAAACTAAAACAAACCAACAGTTTTACTCTTCATTAAGTGGAAACGACACTTATCATCTCACATTTAGTCAAGACTCAGTGAAGACTGATTTGCCCCTGCAGTAACACATCTCTTTTTCCATTTTATAGTTTCTCCATGAAACAGCCGTGGTCCTGAGCGATGTGTGTGAGTGCTCACAAGAGGTAAGGGGAAGAGGTTTCCTTCGAGTGGCAAATATGTAGGTTAAGAGATAAGAGACCTGGCCTACTTATGAATGTTTACCATTATGCTTAAGCTGTCAGATCCTTTACTAGAGAAAGTAAATGTCAGAATTGGACAACTGCTGGATCATGTGGCCATAGAAAGGGCAGAGAAGTGGTAGATAATGCCTCACTGACTGTTTATGCACAATCATAAATGGTAATTAGTTCACCATTATGTGGATATTAGGATAAAGTGGCATTTAAAGGGCCTTGCTGAGAACCTCTTATTTCATGCAGCCAGTGTTATGCCAGTGCTTGATTGTGCTCCTCCCTGTCTGTTTGTGCTTTGGCAAATAAGTCATGGCACACTGAGGTTTATTAGCGACTGTAAACTCATCATTGTACCTGCACAGTCCCTTCACCGGCTCATTAATTTATATACTCTTACATACAATGCCATTCTGCGTCCATATTATTTGTGCACTTTCATCTCCAAATTACTGTCAGCTGTCACACGTGTTGTTGTCGTGTGACCCTGAGGCGTTTATGCACTCTGCTCCCTCTATGTGGAAGCCGAGGCAAATTAAAATTAAAAAAAAAAAATTTAAACTGAAAGGACATTGTGTGAATTTTGCATTTGAACCTACATTTCATGTGAATTTTTCCTTTTGTACTTGCATGTCTACATTGTCATATTTTGTTTGTCTATGGTCAATATTTATGGATATAGGATTCCATATATTGTTCAATCTATTTGTATAAGATAGATACACAATGTAGGACTAATGCCGCCGCAGTTAGACTATTGCACACTTCAAGTTTGCATCCAGAGGTGAAGAACTGTTCCAGCTGATTGACTGATTATACTTTATTCTCAGCCATCAACAGCAGCACCATTTTAACAGCACACATCAACAAAGAAATTAGGACAAGAAACAAAAATGCATACATAAACATAACACTGAACACAACACAATGCTCCTTATTTAACTTCAGGATTGACTGATACACGAAAGAGCATTTCAGTCTGATCCGGTTGAAACGTGGTACCCTGTATCTCCGGTGCGATGGTAACTGTGCCAAATCAGTGTTGTTGGCCAGCCTCAGTGTGTTGTTATAGTCGGTTGATTCATAAAGTTTCTTAAGAGGTTGTCCTACAATTTTTTGCCAGATTTTCATTTGGTGAAGAATTGCAGATTTTAATGTTTAATGTCAAACTCTTGTACCGTGTGGCATTACAAAACTGTGGGACACTCATAATCACAGACATGAGAGAAGAATTTGTTTACTAGACCTGAGATGGCAGGAGAAAATAAACTCTTTGTTTGGTCTTTTTGCAGACAAATTCGATGTGGTCTCTCTGGGATGACAGATGATCAGTCATTACAGCAGAGCGTTCATATGAAAAAACCTGCATGATTTTTTTTTTCATTATGGATAAACAACAGGAACTTTGTAGGTGTCAGGAGGGAAACCAAAAACAACCTCCTCTGATGTCTTTTTCAGTTGTGAGATTGGTGCTGTAAATCAGAGTTCATGTTTGTGTGAGTGTGTGCATGTTCATTAGTGTGTGCATGTGTATGTGTGTGTGTATGGTGTGTGTGTGTGTGGGGGGGGGTGTTTAGAGTCACTGTGAGGGTGTCTTCCACAGTCATGTGCAGGATCACTGCAGTTACAGTCATTATTGTTGTATAAAGATAATCTTGAGCAAGTTTTACTTCCAGTCAATCACGACACCATGCAGTGCCACTGATAACACACCATTACACAGCTAATCAGTAAAATCACCCAATGTCAGCTTTAGTTGAGGAAAAAACTGCAGAGTGTTAGCTCTCCATGGCCTGTAATTGGAGCCAGCTACTGCACAACATCAGGGAGTGAGGGGGGGCGCAGGCAGCAGAGGGCATATCCTCACATACCATCTCCAGTCTGATTGTTTTGGTTTTTGGATACTTTGTCACTTCAAAATGCAAAATGGTGGAATGTGCATTCAGTGCATTACAAAGGCAAACAAGCAAACAAAAACATGGCTCGGTATAACATTTTGGGGTTAATTTGTCTGAGATAATGGCCAATGTGTGCAAGAAAAATGATAAATATTGACTATATAGAGGAAAATTATGACTTGGAATCTGGGCCTCTGGTTCACATTCTACCAAATATTAACAAAGGAATATGATAATTGGTTAGTGTTTTGGTTCAGGCTCTACTGGCTTGTTTGGGTTGGGCACACACACACACACACACACACACACACCAACCAGACATCAACACGTACACGTCTGTTGGTGCACGCGGGAGCCGGCAATTTCCAGAACAAACTAAATTGACAGTGCGGTGTTTTCAGATTGGCTCCACTTGACTCGAGCGTCAGTTTTTTTTTTTATCACTACGCATTTGCGTCACGGGAGGGCGTAATCCCTGCCAGCTGTCATAGAATGGCCAGATGAGTTATTTCGCCCTGGGGAGAAGCGGACCATAAGAAGAACCCACAGTACCATCCAGCATGCAGGGGATGGACAGCATGTGGCTCGTCGCTCTGCTCCTGCTGGGTCTCCTGCGACCCTCCATGGGCGGATTCCCACTCACACAGGTAAGTGCATGAACATTAATCCGCACACACGTCGCCAAAACGCATCAGACTGTGACTATGCTTTATATTTATTGTCTAATTCACTGATTTGTGCAATTCGGCGCACAGAGCATTTGAATGGCACGCTGCGGACCTATTAGGAAAGATAATTGTGACATTAAAACACAGTTGTGTCTAATTGCTTGTAGGCCGTATGTGTTGTAGCTCATTTGTTGGTCGGATTGGTTTCAGCAGGTACATCTTGCCCTTGAAAATAATCAACCTATATTCCTGCAAAAATGTACAAAACCCAGTCAAAGTTTCACCAAATGGTTTTGCCATCACCTGGCATGGCAAAAAGTTGGATCAACAATTACTGGTTAAACATTTGAGGGTGCTTTTAACTGATTTCTATAACCTGTGGCCAAGTCCAGTTCTGTTTTGAAAAAGTATCCAAGATTCAACCGGATCTTCTTTGTACCTTCCAATGCCCACTGGTATGTTTGCTTGTATAGACATATTCAAATATACAGAGCACACATGCAAATCAATAGGGCACCATAACCCGTTTTCAAAACATATGCCTGTGCCTGTTGTTGCTCTCTCATATACACATATACACAGTCCTAATAGCTCTGCTCTGGTGTAGAGACAGTGAAAATATAATCATTAATTACATTGTGTGCTCTTATGCACCATTCTTGATAGGTATACAAACCTCAGATCCAGCCCAGGTTGGTGGCTTTATTCTAACAAAGTGCCTCTTTGTCTTTGAGACCAACACTCACAGTCTCTGTTGACATTGGGTTTCTGTTTTGTGGCAGGCAGATGTCACTATACTCTATAGCCCAAATAACAACAGAGGTATATAGGGATTAAAAGGTAAAAAGAGTTACAGTGGTGCATGGTTGGCTTTATTTGGTTAATGTGTTGTGACACGTTTCCAGAAACCACTTTGTAAATACACTGTTTAGTATACTTTGTTTGTACTGGAAGCCAGACAATTTTTGATGTCCAGACCAACACTTGTTAATAATGTCTCACCTGGACAAAATGTGGTATTTCCTCTTGTTTGCCACATTTTCTTGGATTAAATACATACCGCACACTTCATATTTTTTCCAAATTGAAAATGCATGTTCATCTATGCAATATTACAAGAATAAGAGCCAATAAAAGCTGTTGTTGGCTGACATCTTAAAAAGCCCACATATGATCAAACATGACACACTGTGAGCGGGACACACTGTGTCAAGGCCTATGTTTGGCAAGAAATCTGCATTGACAGACATTGTGAAATCATAGATGTCAAGAGTACAAGTAATACTGTGTTGATTGCACTATCTAATAAACAGCATCTGCATCTCTCTGGAAAACAGATGTTGCCTGGCTGTCATTTTGTGCATTTGTCAGTCAATAACATTTTCTCATTGACTGACAAATGCCTTCCTTCAGTTATGGAGGAAATACTACACTAAGGTCTAATGGATCAATGTGTTGGATGTTGGCCAGATAAAACAACAATATTAACTCGTTTTGACCCGTGTTCTTTTTGTCCTCAGCTGTGTGACTCATCCACAGATGGCACCATTTACCGTTACAAGGCAAAGATTCTAAACGGGAGTCGCACTGTGTCCTTCAATGAGTACGCAGGGAAGACTGTCCTGTTTGTCAACGTTGCCTCGTACTGAGGACTCACCTACCAGTACGTGGGTAAGGCATAGCACCATTGGCTTTATTCCTTAATGTGGAACAACATAATAAGTAAGCCTCTTAAAGCACTTGAACATCTTGTATTTCTTCTTTCATATAATCAGAGCTGAATGCACTACATGAGGAGATGAAGCCGTATGGACTCACCATTCTCGGCTTTCCCTGCAATCAATTTGGGAAGCAAGAACCAGGAAAAAATCATGAAATTCTGCCAAGTATAAAGTGAGAAACTTTTCAATCTCTATGCAAGTCTGCCTCAAGTCAGTCTCAGCCCACTATATGAAAAACCAGACAGAAAGTAACCAATGAAAGTATGACAGTGAAGTCAAAGTCATATGCATCGGTTCTGGTTTCATAGGCTAAGGAGAGAATTGTCTCAACCCACAAAGGTGAAAATCATTAAAATCACACAAAAGAGTGAGTTATATATTTTATTTTCCCTTTTTAATCAGGTGGTGTAACACAAGATCCTGCATAGCTGGATAAAGAGAGGAATTTTCAATCTTTGTAAATCCCCTGTCAATCACCAAAGCTTCATTTAATCCAGGAAAACATCCTTTGGCAACGGGATCTGTTTCTCCTCATACCCACTCACTTTAACTCATATAGAATTTAAGTCTCAGTTTCCATCAGTCATCTCACATCCACAGCCGAGCCTATGCAATAGATTATGGCTTCACACAACTTGCACTGAATGTGGGGCAGCTGCCAAGCCACAGCTCATGAAGCGCTGGCTGCACAAAGTGCTCAGAGGCATGTCCACTGATAAGCTGACCTCTTCCTGGATTCCAGGCATGTTAGGCCAGGCAATGGATTTGTTCCAAACTTCCTGCTGTTTGAGCGCGGCGATGTGAACGGAGAGAATGAGCAAGAAATTTACACTTTCCTAAAGGTAAGTTCTCACCTGTGGGGGAAAAAAACCCTGTACTATTTAAAGATGTATGTTATGTATCAGTGGAGGTAGCTACTAATCCTGTTCTCCATTTGAGTTGTGCACCACATCTCTTACAGACATGCATGTCAGCTTCTCAACACTGCTGCACAAGTCTCTGAACATGCATTAAAACACTTTTCTAAGTAGAAATGAAACCTCTTTTTTGGTGGCCGATACCATTAGCTTTCCATGTTTTACAGCTGATATCGTTGTTGAGCAATGAATTGTAAGATAGGCCTGTCTTAAGACAATGGTTAATTTTTTTTTTTAACAAAACACGATGGTAGTTTTATTCTTTTGCTAATTTTACAGCTTTATTATATGACACGCTCCTAGACACAAAATATTGGTGTTAAAAATATTTGGCCAATACCAATATTGTTTAAAAATTGATATTGGCTGATACCAATAGTCTGACAATGTATCCGTTCAAATCTATTTCCTGGTGCAAAACGTCTCAGCAAACAGGTGTGTATCCTATCCTTTCACACCTGTGCAGCTCATGTTTACAGAGTAGCACACAAAAGCACACACCCAGGCAGCATACACACAACGCTGGTTATCACCTTCCTCAGTCTTCTACTTCCTTCCATGCAGAACTCGTGCCCACCGGTTGGAGACAGCTTCGGAAACACCGACGGCAGGCTTTTCTGGCAGCCTATGAAGCTCACTGACATCAAGTGGAACTTTGAGAAGTTTCTGGTGGGGCCAGATGGGAAGCCGGTGAAGAGGTGGTATCCCAAAGTCAACGTTTCAGAGGTCCGGGATGACATTCGCAGATACTTCAGCCAGCTATATGCTCAACAGATTTTTAATTAAGATTTTGCTTTGTCACACTGTGCTCAAATCTATTGCCTTTATTTAGTTACATTTTCAATATAATGCTAAATTGCGAGATGACACACTAAGTAGATCTTATGCCGACCACAAAGGAGCTCTAGTACCATCGATTTTTTAGAGTAATGGTATTAACAGTTTCTGATACACGAGGTGTCATGCTGAATGAAGAGGAGGCTTGAAAACAGTTACTGTGGTGCCTCTTTGGAGTCTGGGGTCCAGGCCAGCTTTTCAGTGCATTCAAGCTGCCCTGCAATCCCACAGCATCATGTCATCTCCTCAGCCCAGGACCTGTTAGCCACTACAGCCTACATGCTAATTACTTTCAATAAATCATGGAGAAAGACACCGATGTGTAAAGTTTTTTCCCCAGAAATATGGTTACACTATGGGTGTGGCATGTCATGAGATGACGCACATGATGTGGCACCATGGCCTCGATTGTCATTGGTCTGGTGCAGTAAACCATGAAGAAAAAAAGGTTCAAGAGAATATGAGCATAAATAATCAGGGTGAGATGCTAACGGACATTTAGAATAGATTTATTAAGCCAGTCAAATACAAAAAGTCTCACATAAGATGTGCTTTTGCCTACAGCAAAAAAGAAAAACTAGGCTACAAACCAAGAAAATACAACTGCGAGTAATTACAGCATACCTTTCAAAGTGCAATTCAGCTAATGTCTCATTTCAGCTCTCATCAATCAGGATTTTGTTCCCTGTAAGTTGATAACTTGTTGGTTCAAATGGAGGCTTGTTTGTCTGCATCGTGAAGCTCTCCATCTGATGGTCTGAAATACACATTAGGGAAATCTTTAAGGGTTTTCAGTTAAACAGTGGCTTGATTCAAAGGAGATACATTGTGAGACCATCAAAACAGTCACACACTATCTGCAGGGGTGGCTCTATTGTCTGAGGTTACGCAGGCTCTTGACTTTGTGTTACAGCAGTTCACAGGTTAGTCGGCAAGGCATGAGTTGCTGGTTGTTGAGGTGGATAGAAAGCAAAGCCAGACATCCTGGCAGAGGTTTTCTCTGAGGGGTGGCAGTACTGCTGCAACACTGAGTCAAGGGGCTCAAAAAAAAGAAAAGACTTCCTCTTCTCACTTCTTTGACAAAATGCAGATGTTTCCCAACTAGGTCTAATAGGTGCAATGATTACAATTGACTAATTATGTCATTCAGCATGAAGTAACAAGCCTTTAAAGATGAGGAGAGGAAGCCAGCTGTCTAAGATTTGGTGCTGCAGTTAAAGAGTGAACTCAAACCTATGTTTATGTTGGGGCTAACTTGTGGGCAGCAGTACAGGTACTGAAAGATGAGTATGAATACTGGAATGAGCGATCAAATCATCAAATCAATTGTGGTCAAGTAAAAGTGTTGTGTTTAATGAGATCAGGTCCATCATAGTGAAAAAAATAGTTTGTGTGTATGTGCTGTGCGTCGTGTATTGTGTCTGATACAAACATACAATGTCAATAGCTACAATATATTGGGATTACACTAACAACATAGAAAGAACAGCATTACTAAAGACAATGATTTACACTTAGTCAATGCAACTATCAAAACAGTAGATTATAAATAAATTATCAATAATCACAATCATGTTTTTGGCATGATACCATCAAAATCAATTTCCCAAAATTTTAGTATTTCAACAACCACTTTTGAACAGTTACACATATGGGACAGTTTTATAACATTGATGGTACTGAAGAAATCTTCATAAATGAATTAACATTCACATTATAATTTCTATGATTCAATGTACCTATATAATCATTCATTGTTGGAATGAATATATGCAGTCTTATTCATATTGGGGAATGGCTTCCTTTAACCCTACAAGTAACATACAAGTATGTCAGGCTGTTACATATTTGCAGAGAGACAATCACATAGGTATATTGTCTTGGGGGGGAAAAAAGAAAAGAAAAACAATGCTGATTATTCCAACCTATTTAACAAATGACTTCAGTTCCTGCATAGAATCATATGAAGCAGATTGAGTCTCAAAAATAATAGATAAAAAAATCTAAATAATATATCATGTATATATTCAGAATAGCGAAGTGTTTCACAAATAGGCTTATAAAACGCAAGTATAAACAACTACAATAGGATATCTACAGTTCAGTAGGAAAATTATAGATCAAATCACACCTTGTCAACTAAAACAAACTGATTCATGCTACTACCCAAGTTCCATTAGGTGGAATGCTTTTAGTGCTTTCCAGGATCAATGTTCTGCCGCTCCCTTTTTCCAAATCCTGTTGCTGTGGAATGATCTACAGATACATAAAGAGAAGAACACTCCATTATCTTGACATTAATCACAAACGTTTCTGCAAGTGGAGTAGTGTAATCCACAGATTCTCAAAATAGATTAAAATCGTTGTGTTATAATTTTCTACATTAAGAAACAAAATGATGTACAAAAATACAATGTATAAAACACAGACAGTTAAAAATATGTAACTGGCTCGTTAAACAATACCTGCGTTCTCTGGTGGTGGTCTTGAACCCTCCCCTGCTGCTCTGGCCCCTCTGGGCTGTGGGAATGACGACTGCCAAGGAAAACCCTGCCCACAGAGAAGGCACACTTTAGTTCAAATCACTTTCAGCCTCAGTTCAAATCACTTTATAAACTCAATCATCACAACCAATACAACAAAAGACCTAATCAAATAATCTGTGCTGCTCTAACTAAACAATCTACAGTGAATTTAAATATATTCAAACTCAACTGTGGCCATGAAGGGGTCGCCTCTTTCTGTGATCCTTCAAGATTCCTTCCATTTTTCCCTGTTACACCTCAGTTTTTTTGCCCACTATGAGGATTAAGTCGGGGTGTTGTCCCGTTTTGTTTGTTGTAAATTTGAGGGCATGTAAAGCCCTTTGAGACTGTAAACAGTGATACTGGGCTTTAAATAAACTTGAACTTCAAACTCAGGCAGGTGACTAGGTGGAGCTATGGCAAGAAGTAATTGTTTCTGCACTTTCCTGAAAACAGAGGGAGAGAACAGAGAACAAAGCCTTAGAGGGAGCCTCACCGGGGTAACAGGCTGGAAGTCGCGTCCCGGTGGCGGTACTGCGGCAGCTGCTGTGCCTGCTGCATTGGGCATCCGGGGAGGGAAGTGTATGTGCCAGCCCTCCAGGCCCTGCGGTCCCACCTGCACAAAGGGACCACAGTAGGGAGGGCTCAGCGGGCCGTTCACTGAGCCTGACGTGGGGTCTGAGGTACGTCTTTCCTGTTGCTGCCCCTACGAGGGATCACAAGTACACACGTGATCCCCAATCAGTGCAAGGCTGCTACTATACGCTCAGAGAGCGCAGGGCCCCTGTCATGGCCTGGGCTGCAATTGAACTTTGAGCGCTATTGGCACTGCCTCACTCAGGAATGTAAATATTCCACCTACTGGTCCAAAAAAAACCCTAACAAACAGCCCAACTAGAAGAGGGTTCTTGTCCTGCAGTGCTGACCTGTCCAGTGTGCACCTCTTACAGTCAACATGTAAGTGACTGCTTCCTGCCACATGGGGGCGCCGGCCTGCTATGATATTCATTCCAAAGACTTAAACCTTTTAATGAGTCCTTTGCCATACTGAAATCTAAGGGAAAGCACGGTCAAAATGACCAAACTTCTTTGAAAAATTACTTTTGCAGGCTGATGACATAAATTGGTGGCATTTCTGTTTGTCTAGTGTTGCTCCAATTTCACACAAATGCTCCAAGTTTGGCTGTAGCCTGAAGCCAGTACCTGTTTATGGTGCTGCATCTGGAGTCTCTCCAGCTTACATCTCTCTGTACGTTCCCTCTGACACTCGTTCTGTGCCTGATGGAGCTGATACACACACACAAAGACACAAAGACACAAACAAACAAACAAAAAGGACACAAAAATCAAAACAAAACCCTATATCAGGAAGCAGATCAGCTAGGATTGTTTTATACAGAGCACATGATCTGATCTATTCTTGATAATATCAAACACGTGTTATGTACAGCTGTTGTGCTTCTCTTGAATGATTTTTGCTCTCAAAGGGACTTCCTGTTTGAATAAAGGCTACATAAAATACAAGAAAAAAGATACATAGCCTACCTGATTGGTCAAATTAGTCATCTGACCCTGTAGTCTCTCAACTTGCCGTCTCAAGTCCTCTTTTTCCTCATTCATTCTCTCCCTGTCGCTCCTCTCTTTTCTGAAGTCCTCCTCAAAGATCTTCACCTAATGTAGAAAACACAAATCAATAGAAGTTAATCAAGTGAATGTGTGATTGCAACAAGTGTGTGTCTCTCAGTGCATACTGATGTCTGACCTGTTCCTTTAATACTGCAATCTGAGTGAGCAACTCCTGCTTCTTCAGGTTGCTGGCTGCATCGCCATGGTTACCCTGGCCAGGTGGCTGTTGGGAGGATGAAGGGGAGTGCAGGTTCAGAGCCTCCTCTAGAGCCTGGCAACAAGAGAAAGGAAGTGTTACAAACTGAAATATAGTCCTCTCTGTCCTTTATCCATCACACTGTCTCTCACTCACCCTGTTGAGGCGTTGGATCTCCTTCTCCTGGTACTCCCTCTGTTTGCTGAGGGGCAGCAGCTGGTCCTGCAGGTAGCGAATCTTCTGCTTCAGCTCAGTGGTCTCAGAGTTCAGACACTCCTTCTCCCCCTGAAACACACATCCAAAAACTGTCCAGGAGGCCTTTCCCAAAGCATCTTTCAAACATTTTCTCTCTGTCTGTTCCTTGTTTTAAGTGTTTGGACTTAATTAGTCCCTCATCTCAGGCTGCAGTGTTGACATCATACTCTGAATCATCACCTGTACATTCTCAATCTTGGACTTGGCCAGCAGCAGCTTCTTGTCATAGTCCCGCTGCCTCTGCTCTCGCTCTGCCTCAAGCTCTAGCACGGCCTTCTGGGAGTCAGCCAGTCGCTGCCTGAGGTCTGTGATCTGAAGGACCAGAAACACCCTTTATACTTGAGGAAAACAGTCCATAAATCATAATGGTAATAAACAATTCTCATGAACACATAATAATTCTGGTGCTGGCAGAGATAACAACTCTCTGGCAAAGGTGAATATTGTTTGACAAAAAAAAAAACAAAACCTGGATGTACAAACAGTGCTAGACATTTGTGCTGTAAAAATAGAACACAAGCCACAGCAGCAAACACTTTTGCAAGCACAAACAGTTCTGTTCTTATGTATAAATATATAAAGCCAACTTAATGACGCAAATCCAACTATCTGGTGTTCTGTGGTTAAAATTCGAGGTTGCATGGTGTCACCAACTCAACAAAGTGTGCATCTAAATTCGTGCATATCAGGGTGTGTACATGTGAAGGTGTGTGAGGCTTCAGTGTGGGAATGTGCGTATATATGTGCCTCTGCTGGCCTCGCACTGCACCACAGCAGGAAGTCAGCGGGTACCAGAGAGGTGAGGGGAATTCTAACTGAAGTGTGACAGGCCTTGTGGTGAGCATGTTCAGATAGTGAGCTATTGCAAGACTGCACTGTTTCCACTGGACAAGTACATAGAAATTACACCCTGCTGCTTCAATCTCAAGTGACACATAAACAGCAAATTGATGTCTTCGTTCCTTTAGGTAATTCCAAATTGCTAAGCTTTAGCCTGAAAGGTTGTTTGACTGTTGTTTCACTCTCTTAAATGAGATTTCACATCCAAGTACTGTTAAAGACAGATTACGCCATTCCATTAGCACTTAGCCTTATGTTGACATGTTTCAAGTAAGAGATGTAAGCTAAAAATGGGGTAGGATTTTAATGTAACTATGAACTTAATAGGGTATGATGTAGATAATTGTTTTCTTCTACAAGCTGGGACTACATGGTGTCTGGTAATGTTTTCCTATTTCTTTTTTTAAACCATGCTAGGAAACAATAATGCAGAAACTTGACACAAAATTCAACAACCATGACGTAATTGTGGCAAAACTGATGCTAGCAATAGTAATTCATGTAATGACATGGGACCTTATTATTAATAGCAATATTTTATACTCCAGTTAATGTCACATGGTCACCAAACATAATATCTTACAGGGGCTGAAATGACTACAGTGGAAACCACCATAATTGAATACATTTCACTTTGAGCCTAAAAGAACCAGATACAAAACAGTCTATTCTGCATATATGAAAAACTATTCAGGTCAGATTCATGGAAAATGCAAAGTAACTTAGAAACTTCAGCTGATGTGTCATTTAGTCAGCATTATAGTTTGAGTGCTATACATGTAGAGGTAGACTTAAAAAAAATTATGAGGGCTTTGTTTTTGAAATTTAAAAAAAAAATGGAGTGGGAGCAGACCTTTGCACTTTGACTCAAGCCAGAGTGAAGAAACAGAACAAGACAAAGAACAGGAAATCAAATCTTGGGAGGATAAAGGACGCGTATCAGATTGAGGTGTCATGACTTAATACAACTGAACAAAAATGCTGCCAACATTTTATCAAAAATGAGAAAGAGAGGACATAGAAACATGTTCCCACACTGTTTAAAAAACAGCCATAGTCATTACTGTACCTTCTGTTCAAACTGTGACTTCATGGAGTTCCACTGAATGTCCCACTGCTTGTTCACCTCCAGTACCTGTAACAAGCAACAGAAAGTGAAACAAATAACATCAAAACATATAGGAAAAAAAAAAAACACAAAGATTTTCCTTTATGGCAAAAAAGGATAAGCAGTGAATACAAAGAGACTCACATCCTTTCTCTGTTTCTCCAAAAGCTTGATCTTCTTTTCATACACCTCTAGGTCACAAGGCTTTGCTGGGTTTTTTTCTGCCGCTTTTCCAGTCTGTGGGGATATGAAACATTCCTAAATCCCCTAAATTCTCCCATTATCTCATTTCCACCAGCACAATCCTCATACTGACATGCTCAGACCATGACATTACACTTAAGTCACAAATGTGTTGAATAAACTTGCTGAAGTACTTCTCAAAACTCAATTAAGCAAAAAAAGAGAAAAGACAGTAATAAACATTAAGTACGGATTTACTTAAATGAGGAGAACGTGCAATGTCATGTATTGTAACTAATGGACTTGCTCTTATACGTCTAATGCAGGTCTATACAAAATAAAGGCATTTCAAGACTACTGAAGCTACCTTCTGTGGTGTGGTAACCTCCATCTTGGATCTTACGATAGCAGATTCCTCTTTGACTGGCTCGTCTTTGGCCTCTGGAGGTTCAGTGTCAGCTGCTGCTGCTGTTGTTGTTGCTGCTGCTGCTGCTCCTCCTGTAACTAGCTCCTTTAGTTTCTGATTCTCCAGTCTATATGAACCAGAAAGCAAAAAAAGAAAACAGTACGCGTGAAAAAAGCCGCCTTCCCAGAGTTTGGCGAGGTGCTGGCACAGTCCAGCATCAGGATGTCCTTTGGGAAGACCCTACAATACCCACTAGGTGCAATAACAGCAGTAAAAGAAAGGACTGGATTTATCTACCAACAAAAGTGAAACCATGTCCAACTGAAAACAGCCATGACCAAGTTCTTCTGGGGGGGAACAAACAATGAAGAAGGAACAATGGAAGATGCAGGATTCACACTACATTCAAGGGTCATGAGAAACATACAAATGTGCCAAATTAAAAAGATTACAAGACTCAGAAAGAGAAATGAGAGTCTGTTTATTGTTTTGAAATTTGTGCTGGAGAAACATGTCAATACTAGGGAATTCACATTTTCTTCTATCTAACTTTGAAAAAAAAATCTCCTCCTGCAGAAGTAACAAGAAGACCAGACAAAGTTTCTTAAAAAAGAGAGAAACATCACCTGAGCTGTTCCAAGTCTCGATTCCTGAACTGATGGTCCTCTTCCATTTTCTTTCTAAGCTCATTGTTTTCTTGTCTGAGCTGTTCACAGAGAGTCTGTAAAAACAAAAATAAGCATTAGCATAAAATCATTAAAAACATTATTCGATATGATACACATAACCTACTTTTTTTTTTATTCTTTGGTACATCAACTCAAAGTCTGAAGCAAAGACTTTGCAAAAAGTGGTAGATGGCAACCAATATGTTGTGACAAAAATGTAGGAATACACTTTTTTCTACTATGGTAGAGGTATGTTTCTCAAAGTGTGACTGCTTGTTTCTGCTGATTATCAGGTTCCTTTGCTACATGTCAATGGTACTGGGTTAGGGCTGAGACAAACCTTGACTCCTTGTTGGAAAACATGACAATAGTGGAGCATGCATTTTAATTAAACATGGCATCAGAGTCTGATTTCTGAGATCAAATAAATAGAAAAATTAGTAAATAAATACAAACCCATACAGCATATACACACCATTACTTTTTGGAAAAAAAACCCCCAATATTTTAGTGCTGTTTCTTGTGTCTTCTTTCTCATCTGAAAACTCTTGTAAATTTAAGATTAAAGAAAAGAAAAAAACTCCCCCAGTCACACGACCAGAATGCTTTTCCATTTGAAAATGCAGTGTGTTGTAGAAGGCCCCAGTGGTAACACATTCACACCAGTAAAGATTATGCACTAACATCCCCTTCTTTGTGGGCGCTTTTCTATGTGGGTGAGCACACCTCCAGTAACACGTGAACCAGTAAAAAAAAAAAAAAGAAGAAAGAAAAAGGTCCCTGCCATCCATGGCCATTGAACAACATCACTCAATCTAAACAATGAACTGACCATCTAGTCATCTACACTACCAGGAGTGCACACCTATCTAGCATTTTGCAAAGACATATTGAAATGTATTAACTGCCTGTGAGTGGTTTATGAGGACAAATTGATTACATTCCTTTTGTAGACAACTGTATACCAAACTGGCTGCTTATTGAAACCAACTCTCATCAGCCTAAAGTAGTATCAATGACATTTAGCTGTAATTGTGAAAGACGGCGATGGTCCAAAAGAGAGTCATGACAAAGTCTACTAATTTAGCCTCCTACGCACTGATAAATGTTTATTGTAGGACATCCACATGGCCCTCACCTGTAGGAGGGAGGTCCGCTGCTCATTTTTCTGGACCTTGGAGGACAGATGGTGGAACTCCACAGCCATGCGGCCAAGGTGAGCCAACAGCTGGTTTGGGTTGGATTCCTCTGCAAAGATGCTGAAGGAGCTCTCTAGTCTCTGCAGCTGGCTCGCTAGCTCCGTGTTCTCCTGAGGCAGGAGGGGGATTATTCCTGCTCCGGCCACCGACCCTGCCTGGAAAGCACATATAGCCACACACAGGCAGTCAGGCAGGCAGGGTGACCATTAAAAACTTCAACTAGCAATGACTAAGGGAATCGACATTCAAGTAGTAATCCTCTCGCTATTTTGTTTTGAATAGCTACAGTATATGCATCTGTGATGTCAAACTAGTTTGTCCGGTTAGGTTACACAGATAATTTTAGAGCATTTTTCATTTACAGACTTGACACCAAAACCAAAAAGGAACACTTTCTGTAATACCATCACTGATCTGTTTCTGTTCCAGTTTGGGAATTGCAATAAATTACGCTACAACATTTTAGAATGTGTCCCTGTCTAGTTAAATTTCATGACAAGACTGCACATAATGTATGCCAGAAATATTCTGATAAAGTCAGTGTCCTAATAAGACATTCCCTGGGATATGGAGTGTGTGAATCAGTGGTGTAATTCTAGTCAGTAATAATCCTGGACTTTCCCCTTGCTGACTCAGACTGGAGCTACCAGTATTGAGTTTGTTAGTGAGTCACCATAGCAAGGATAAGTTCCTGATATTGGAGAAATGACAATAGAGAAGAGAGTCTTAATCTGGTTTGAAGAAATTCCACGAAACTATTATTTAATCATGGTCACTATCAAAATCATAGTGATATACTAAACATGTTTAAAGGCTCGTTAAAGCTTACTTTAGAACCACAAATTGCTATAGGTCTCTCTAAGTTTCAATTCCTTGTTACAGCCATGCAACAGATTTCAGAGAGTTGTATTGTTCAGAGGCTACTCATCTTTATTGCACCACGAAAACTGCTGGTACTTACAGTCTGTGCTTCTGAAGTCTTCTCCTCCATGTTCACCACCTCAAACTCCGAAAAGGCCTCCTGTGAACACCAGAGAGCTAAGTAACAACATGGCACAAGCAGAGTCCACAAGTACTTCAGTGAGCAACTGAAAATGAAAGTAGCCACATTTCACAGCAGGGCTGACCAGATTCTGGGTTCTTGCAATACCTGAATACATCTAAAGAATGCCTGATGCTATTTATGGTCCTACAATTCACAACACCTTTATCTGTCTGACTGGGTATCTGTCTGCACAAAAACACCCAGTGCCTTTAAGAATTGTGATAACATTGCCCACACCTTTATTATGCCATACACATTACTTACACTGGGCTTCTCAGGCTGGAGGGCCTTCCCTGAAGAGTTTGGCTGCTCCTCCTTCTGGTCTGTGCTGGGATGCCCATGGGGCTTACCTTGACCTGAAAGAAAACATGGTTAAGACCATAGTTTACCCAAATTTCTGTAAAATAAAACAGACAATTATGGTTTAACAATATTGTTTGCAACAGACGTACTTTGCGGCTCAGTTTGAACAGGCCCTCCCATACACAAACTGGTGGCAAAGCTGGAGGACTTGAGAGCCTCGTTGTCTCTCACCAGCTCCTCCACTCTCTGACGAAGCCTTGACGCCTCTGACTGAGACTCCTCCAGCAAGTCACCTACGAATCACACCAGCACCACAGCTGTTCACAGACGGAGATCTTGTTTCTGCCCAACCCTAAACTTATTCCAGTTAATCTAGCTACATATTTTCATCATAGCTGAGACCAGTTCATGTAATAACAACTGTTACCATGAGAAGTCATCACATAGAACGTATCAATGAAACTGTATAAGAAAATACTACTACTGACACTTGTGGTGAGTCATGAAAGCAGTAATCAGCCCCTTGAGGCACATTAACTGTAGGTTGGCCTGCACATGCAAACACTTCACCGTGGCTACCAGTGAAGGGCATCAGAGATCTCCTTTTGTAGCACAAAACAACAGAACCCCTGAGACAGCACATTTAATTTGACTGATGTGCTCAGTAATCTGTTATAGAAGAAATGAAGATGTGTGTTGTGGCGGTTGCCTTAAGCTCAAAATAAACAGAACTGACTGAATTACAGCTGCTACAAACTTCAAGCTGAACCCAATTTTTGGTATTAAGACATCAGGATGGACACATAGGATCTCCCAAAATATATTTTCAAATCTGCAGGAATAAAATCATCAGATGTTACTGCAGTAAACACAACAGGACACTTGACATGCAATGGCACAGTACAGGTGGCATGAGCCCTGTGGTAACCATGCTGTTTTAGGGCACCTACCTAAGCTCTTTAGTCCCTTCATCCTCTCCCTCAATATGCTGTTCTCCTCCAGTAGCTGTCGGTAACTGCTTCCCCCTCCGGGCTCCTCTCTGGCCTTGACCTCACTCCCACCTGGATCATAGATGCGGTACGGGCCTTTCCCTTCCATCGCTACTGCTTCACTTACTAGACATGGTGCTCTAAACTACGGAAACAAGACACATGCAGATTACATTTTATTGCCATGTAGAAAATACGGGAAACTAGTCCGCGCAAAGTATGGGAAAAACAAACAGATGAAACAATGCAGAAGCGTTTGCCCTTTACAGAAAACGACAGGTGAGGCCCTGAACATAAAGCACTGATTACATAATGTGTCTATTATGGTGCCCTACCCATTGCTATTTACAAGGCAAAGGGTCACATTTGAATGTCACAATGAAAGGGGGACTTCTTTAGCAACCTATTGATGGAAGCAATTTGAATGTGCACAAACATGGTGAGATAAGCATTAAAAAAAAAAAAAAAAGCAATGAACAAAAAAAAAGCATGAACAAATGCAGACACCTAGTGATCATGCAGTCATAAGGCCAAACATTCAACAGAAGCACCGCACAGGATGATTTGAAACCACATTACCGTCAAGTTGTCACAGTACTAGACCTCCACTTTAACTATGACTTATGCAGTACCACTATTACAACCACTGAGGGATATAACAACTGATGTTCCTGTCACTCTCTGGACATGATGGTTGAAATATCATGCACCCGGATATCCTATGTAAAGAGTTACTGTACCCCCTTGGAGTTTTTTCCACCTCTTTTTCTCTCTTCGTTCATAATTCATAGACCGGCGAGTCTAAAGTATCCAGCCCGGGCGAGGAGAATAAGGACCGATTGACAGGTTAGAGACCAAATAATGACAAGCAGGCCGGCAACAACAGCATCACATCTCTAATCTCGTTTTTTGAGAGTCCCTTTCAAAGGAGCAGCGATACGATTGCCATGTTAGCCTGTCAGCTTGCAACATATGGCGAAAATGAACTAACGTTTAGCTAGATTGGGCAGCTGCGTTAATAACCGAGGGAAAGTGAGGCAAATGCCAAGTAAAATGACAAAATGTTAGCTACGGAAGCGAGCAAAAGAGGCTATACAATGAACGTGTGACATACAACACAAACTAGCTATCTGTGTTAGCTATCCCCCCTGTCTGAGGAGGGCTAATACTAGTTTTCGCTGTTGTCATGCAAATTGCTAGCCACATCGTTAGCCGCGGAGCTAGACGTTAAATGTCAGTGCGGGACAGGGAGTCAATTGCTGCTCCTGCATAAACCTACAGTCACTTATTTTTGCCGAAGCTATACGTTAGTTCAACAGCAAAGTTAAAACGACAAAAACCAAAGAACAAAGAGGTGTCTTTTGCTAGCTACCTTTCAGCTTGAGTGGCCTCTCGTCTCCTGCTCAGACATCTATTGCGGAAGTGGTCTGTGCTGTAACCTGGGAAATTCCACCTCGCAAAGCGTTTGATGTAAACAGCCTCTGATTGACAGCCGGGCCGACCAATGAGAGCACGGCATTCCTTCAGTGGGCCACCAACAGCAGGCATTAACCGTATGTAAACATTGGAGCAAAACGCCTGACACATTGTTAGTCATAATTCATGTTAAGGCTCCGGCTACACCACCAACTCTCAAACCTCTCCACATCATGGAATCCAAAATAATTATAATACTCAACTTACAGAAAATGATGGCCCATATAATACCGCGTATGTGAAATAAATGATCGGAAGAATGACCTACTTTTTCCCCCCTTGAGTGGCCAATCAAATTGTCATAATGTTCAGTCGGACTATTTTTCATTCATCTGTTCTGGAGATACAGTTATTCCATTCGTCATCAAAGAGCTCTTTTACTTCATTGATAAATTTTGAAAGAAAGAAAGAAAAAAGAAAGAAAGAAAGAAAATCCAGTATTGCGACACATATTTCCTCTGAACTAGGATATGACGAGCTGCCCATGCCACACAAACCCATTCAGTTTCACAGAATATAGGTTAACAACACAGATTTGACATTTTGTTTCTCAAATATGCACTAACATTGCACCTAAAATACATTTAAATACGTATATCAACTGATAAATTTAATCATATAAACATCAATTTCCAAAACAATGTGCTATGTATGTAAATTTAAATATAATTCCATGTGGAATGGGTTTATATGTGTATTTTTACAAACCAAAGACTCTGACTTTGGGTTACCTTCCCTCAAAGATGAGAGATATTATTGGCTGTGCATTTTTCACATTACAAAGTTTGTGGCCAAAAAAAAAAAAAAAAAAAGCAACCATCTTTGATTGGATTTTTACCCACTTAGACATTTCCAAAAATCTAGTTTCACCCACATGTCAAGACCACTCTTAAAAGGGATATTACAAAACTTTGCAAATGCAGGTCATTACAGGCCAAATATTAAGTATTCCTTAGAGCAATAGTGACATCTTGTGGGTATTACCAAGGGGGTATTCCCAAGTCTCATTTCCTGCCCAGGTGCATTTGAGAGACCACTAAACAGTTTACTGGGAGGCACTAATTACTCCTAATACAGTTCAGCTTGGGGCCATGTAAAATTGGATTGAACGTGACTGTATACCGCACACAAGATTTTTGCTGATCAAAATTATTATCTGAGATAGCTAACTTAGGTAGGTTTAATTCTATAAGCAAGTCACAGTTTGGTTAAAAAAAAAGAAAGACTCAATGATGTTATGCCAAAATTAACACTTTCCATCATGGTTTTAGCAACCATTAAAAGAAGTCCTGTTGTGAAATAGTCTTACTATGTCAACATCAGAGTCATCCATGACCCATGAACCACGTTTTTTCCTTTGTAGGTACTTATCACATGACTGGAATGTACCCAGGAGATGGGAAAAACAACTACTTGTTATTTCCTGTGATGCAAAAAAAAAAAAAAAAAAAGACAGCTGGGACGGACCAGGAACTGACACAGTGAGTGTGTTACCAACTGCACGTACACGAGCACTACAAC
Organism: Myripristis jacobus; assembly: GCA_900302555.1. Lineage (NCBI taxonomy): Eukaryota > Metazoa > Chordata > Actinopteri > Holocentriformes > Holocentridae > Myripristis > Myripristis jacobus. Next base: position 35,807 of record OMLB01057659.1, read on the forward strand.
TATGGCACATAGCCCATGTTCCAGACAGGTAGGGATGAGCCTAAAGGCCTGCACCCTGCATGAGTATATTGTCGTGGAAAACTGTCCAGGGTGCGGGTCGTGGGACTGGAGGGAAAAAAAACAGCTATGAGCATCTGGAAGCACATCGGCCTTAAATACGCTCACTAATCTGCTGCATACTGTCTATCATCTGGGATTTGATCTTTCACCAGAATAAAATTCACTCTAAGCTGTTGTTACTCAGACTCGCCAGTACAGAGTGGCCATCACAGATAAAAAATTAGATTAAGATTTCTTTCTAAAAACATGTAGCACTCATTTGTCTATTGGTGATGAGAGGGTTGGTAGAGAAAGAGTTTGTGTGATGGTGTCTATTTGGTGCCTGAAGTGCAACTAAAAAAGTGCAGTATTTTTGCTGACCAGCAGTGCACCAGTGCTGTATTAGTGGATGTGTTATATAATCTACATGATGTGCAGTTCTTGTCTGGTTCTCCAACCTGAGCCTGCCAGTAAACACTTCACACACCGCTCCATAAATACCTGCACCTTCTTTGCATTTGATTACTAACTCAGTGGAGTATTATGTTTACATGGCAGGCAGCTGTGACGTGCTGAGACGAAGGTCTGAGGTTACAGGAAATGTCACTCATCACGTAGGCCTGCTGTGCAACAAATTGTATATTGTCTGTTGTCCTTTCTCATACGTCATTCAAAATTATTTTCAGGGCATTTCTCACGGCCTCCGTATTACGCAAAGACAGGAGAGCAGGTGACATGCAGCAAAGGGCAATGGACCTTTTCCATAGAGGTTTCTTAGCATGATAAATGCAGGTTTAGCCCACCTCTACACCAGCTCTGTGAAAAAGCTCGATAGCCAGATTGGAGCCTTCAGTATCATGAGAACGCGTTCAAGTATGCACCTCGGCCTGCTGGGACACAAGGATGGTCCGGTCCTCCATTTCCTAGCAGCAGGAATCAGCAGCTGATAGTCATTAGCTCTGCACTGCATAACAGAGAATGCCCTTGTGTTAACTCTGCAATGGGAGACTCCATTTGTCCTCTTAAAACCTTAAATCAGCAACGCCCCTGCTGCACAGCACCCACCACAAAGCAACGATTTGGAAATAGCACTCATGAACTGTCTATTCTCAAAAACATGCAGTCTTTTGATTATTTGCTTTCATTCTTTACATTAGAGTAAATCAGAGTCAAATAGAATACAATAGATTAGAATAGAATAGAATAGAATAGAACAGAATAGAATAGAATTTGTTCAACCAAAGGGAGAGATCCTGTCAGACAAGCATATGGAAAGAGGAGTGCGGCAAATTCAAATTCATGCAGTTCTCCGATCTCTTTCCATGGTCATAATTCTATCAGACACTTTTATTTACTCATCAAATCTACTACAGACTATAATAAAGAGCAACAAAACATTTTTCTAAACAGTCCATTATATCTCTCTCAGGTTTAGCAATCTGTTTTTTTGAGCTGTTAGATTTTCTTTCAAGAAAAAATACAGTCTTATTGCTTTGTTTCTATCGCAGTTGTGGCAAAATATCCACAACTGTGTGATGCATGTGGAATGACAAGATTTGGGGGAGAAAAAAAAAACAATCAAAAAACTGTTTAAGGATGAGGAAAAACAGATGCATAGTACAAGTTAAGCGACTATAAGAAAATGAGAATTTTTTTGTGGTATATTTTTACATAGTATATTTTTAGAGCATTTCAGAGGGAGGAATAGGGTTAAAAATGAATGTATTAAGATAGAATAAAAACAAATAGAGCTGCTAGCATTCCCCTCTAGCTTATAAAACAGTTAAAGGTAATGACATTTTAAACAGAAAGTAAAATTAGCATTAGAGACAAGATCTTTCACTATGATAAATTTGCCATCCATCACATGAATCAAAGATAAGGACAACACGCATTTCAGTGTAAAGATGAAATCTTTCCAACTCACGCTGAAAAAAACAGATGATACCATAGATAATGACATATAAAACGTCCTGTTACTAAATCTAAATGATAAAACAAATAAACAACAACTCACCCACCCTTGTGTCGGAGAGGCACTTTTTAAGCAAACTGGTGAATAGGGGGGGAAGCAATTTCACTGTGAGACTTGGGGAATTCCCACATAACCCAGTAAAAGGGCCTGAACAGAACCTGGTATGTGTTCAACTGTTTGGCTGCCTCTAGTGAGAAAGACAAGTTAAAAAAAAAATAAAAACACGCTGAATGCATTTAATTAATCTGTGACCACCAAGCTGCACATTTTGATACACGGCAACAAAGCTGAACGGACTAAAGACACCACAGTGAAACAACACGTCACTCTTGACATAAAATTGCTCTGAAGGCTGATTTCATATGATGACTTGAATATATACCAGCCTACATGATTATGATTTGTTTGCTCAAGATCAGGCTGCCATAGTCATGGTGACAGTAACTGAAAATGAAGGCCTAAGAAACCCCCATAACTTCCTCTGAGCTCATGAGAGCTGTGAAATATGTAAATTTGTATTTTTTTTTTTAAATTCATGCCGTATGCTACCAAAAGCTGCCCCAGCTATGAGAAATGAAATTCAAAGAGCTCTGTATATTTTGACATGGATTGCACTCCAACAATGTGCTATTGAATTTAATCCTTTTATCTCTGGTAATCAACATCAAATGGAGCAATCTGAGGTTGTGTGTGCCATTAAAACTAGAGTTTGACTGCTGCAGACTGTATTTGTTGCCTTGGATATTGGCCTACTGCAGGGGATTTCCTCGCCGCATACATCTTTTTTCTTCTTTCCTCTTTTAACTCAAAGATGGCCTGACAACAGCTGCACTCACACATACGCAGTGAACTGAGACACTGACTAGGAAAGAGAGTGTTGCTCCAATATCAGTTGACAGCTGTCTTCAACCACTGTGCCTGAACAAGTATATACGTCCAAACGAGGTGCATGAAATGAGGAACACATGGCCCTGGTTTCAGTCCGAGTAACATTTTAAGTGGCACTACAGTGTGCTCACTTTGCTCGGCCAGTGTGTGTTGATGTGATTATTTGCTCAGTCATGGTAGGAAGTCAAGTCAACGGTTAACCTATAGTTAAATTATTGGTTTGAATAACATCTTAAAAGGCCTGCTTCTGTTTAAGGACGTTATTTAAAAAGTCCTTAAAACAGCATCAAAGAACTTTAGGGGCATAAGTGATTTACTGGAGGGGGAGGGTCACACCAGATTCAATTTTTCATGACCAGCGAAGCTTCAGATCTAGTTTATTCACCAGAAGAGGCAGTGAATTGCAGTAGGGAGTTTCCTGATGTTAAATAGTCTGTTCTGCCCTGCCCAATGCTACTGCCAGTATCAACAAAGTTAATCATTAAGCTGCCCCTGCCAGCTACCCATATAATTCAATGCACACCTCCCAAAACAAAACACATGCTGTACGAAGAGCAAGATGAAACACAGCCAAAGTGTGACACCCACTAACCATGAACCTCGTTTGAAAATTGACAGTGTCTTGAATCATTATTTTAAAGAAAAGCACAACAGTGTGTTTGATTTTTATTCATTTAATTCAGGTATTCACAATACCTCAGAATCACAGTAATCGCTGGACGGACTACGATGTCAAAGCATTCCTCAAGTGTCCAGTATGTTAGACATGTGATCAAGCACTTTTCTACACTGAAACTGAACATTTCCAAGACTACACAGGACTCTGTACAAAAAAGGAGGAAAGAAAGAAAGAAAAAAAATGTTGTGACTGAGAGGAAGACACAGACATGACAGGAAAGAATTTGCTTGGAAGGCGAGGAGGTCATAGGTGGTTTAGTTTGGCAGCGGGGTGGCAGCAGTTTGGGACGTTCACGACTGATAGTGACAGTAACTGCCGCAGCACCGTTTTGTGGGCGCTAATGCACTTTTGTCTCGTGGTTTGAAGTGTGTGTGCGAAGCTTCAGACCTCTGACAGCTTTAATCTTCTCCTCCACAGATCTCTAGCAGCGTTTTGCGGTAATCTCCTGAGGTGTCGCCCTGTGGAAAAATGCAAATTCACGGGAACTTGAATTAATGCAAAGTTCGAGCACGGTTTTGTCGTCTGGTGCTCATCACCAGTGTTAACTGAATGGGATTTATGGTTTTCTTTAAGTTTTGATCAAATCAACTTAAAGGTGCACCATGAAAAATTTCTGAGAGTTGATTTTAGTGAGGACCGTTGACTCAACTGACAAAAACAAAAAAAAGGTGCGACTAAGCATGTTATTTGATGATCAAGTCTGCATTGTTATCACTGATAAATTATTCTCGTATTGCACATTTTTTTGCCAGCTGAGTTTAAGTCAAGTCTTAGTCTAGTCCAACCAATCCTCAGCAATTTTACATAGTGCACCTTTCAATCAAAAAGACTCCATTTATGTCTTTTCTTTATTAAAATGGAATTAATGTCTGTCATTAAAACTGGAATTACCTGTTAAATCAGCACACACAGATACCTATCTTTTATACTTTATACAACCAAAATGTATGAATCATGTACCAGTGTATCAATCAAGTGTTTAGACAATGTACAGTTGCACGCATGAAAGAGGAAAACAAACACACACAAGGTTAGTGACTCGGTACAGTTCAAAAGAAAAGAAAAGAACAAAGAAACGAAAAGAAATTAGAGTCATAGTAAGAAAATAAGCTCAAAATCCATTTTGCGGCCAAGACTGACAACTTACAAATATGCTACCAAAGGTCTTGTCTTGGTAAGCAAGTGCCCATCCTAACTAAAAATAGGGAAATGTTTATTTTGTAATTTTCACCTTTCCTCACACTGCACAATACCCGATATATCACTCTTGCATAATCTGATAATATTTCTGGCAGTTTGTATCAGTGTCACGGTGATTTCATCTGTAAATTAATATAGAACTCCTATTGGGTACTTCCTGTCTCTAAGGCTGTTGGCCAATCACAGGATATAGAGAGGAAGTTCAGCATGCAAGGGAAATTCCAAAAACAGCTGTGCAGTAGCCGCAGACCCATAGTCCACCACAGGAAGCTATAGATACCGTACCTCACCACCCCACCGCACCACCAAAAAAAGGATGTGCAAAACATAGTTACAGACCAACACAAACACAATCAGACATACTATAGATGTATGACAAGGACAAGGAAACATACACAAGCCGTGCAAGAGTGTTAATCGACAAAAATTTTGACTTACAACCATGGTTTCTACCTGGATGAATTCATGCAGGGAGGCATCGTGTGTTTCTTTGAACTCTTTGCGAATATTAAAAAGGTCAGTCTCACTACGGGAAACCATGATGCGGATCAGCGCTCTGTCGTCTGTGCCAAGGCCCTACGGAGGAGATCAACAGATGCTTTGTTTGATTCAGATTTTTTTTTTTTATGGCTTACAGTAGCAGCTGCTCTTCGAAAGAGCTGCGTAATGTGCGACACAAAGATAGAACACAGAAAATGAAACATCACAGCCCAGAAGTTGACACTTTCACTAGCTTGAGCTGGCATCCATGACACCTGACTGTCTGCGGTGTGTTAGCAGGGATTTACCTTCATGGCTTTGTACAAACGGTCGGCAAAATAAGAGGGCTGGTTCTTTACACTGCGAACTGCGAAGGAAAGAGACAGACAGAGAGGGCTATGGAGGAGAAACAGGCTATTTGGTAGTGCGAGAAATTGTAAACCACTTGGAAGTGAAATATCATATGGCCAGAGGTGAAGGTCAGTCCTTACCAATTGCATAGAAGGAATTTTTCACATCTCCTGACATCTCCTTCTTGATAATCTGTTCAATGTCCTTATTGGTACACCTGACAAATTCCTGGAATACTGTAAATAGTAAAACGGTGTTGACATGAGCCACATTTTGGATTAGTAATTTGATTAGCGCTGTAATTCAGACATCACTATGACTTTTTTTTCTGCGTTTTGAGCCTTACCCTTCCTGAGGTGAGGGAAGCTCCTGGTGCACAGAATACTCATGAACTTCATCTCCATGTCATCAGAGTCAGCATTGCATGCATCTGCAAGTTCCTGTGAGATTCAACGAAAACAAGGTTAAACCTTTTTCAAATCTTTTTTTTCCCCCCCTCCATTTCAAGATTATGCCTAATAACACAACCAAAAATATATGTAAACTCAGCAGTCAGCATTATTAAATCACCTGAGCATCTGCATTAGCTCTTTCCACATCTGCTGGGCCCTCCTCTCTTGCACCCTAGATCAATAGAAACATGCGAGGTTAAAACTTGGCTCCGAACTTTGATCTATAAAATAAATAGTCCATGTCGGTGGTTTCATATCAGCAGTTCAGAATGCATATTACTATTTCTGTGGTATGAAATGCCAGACATTATGAAAGCAAGCTTTGAGGATGATCTTTACTGACCTTTTCTTTATCTGCTATAGTCACTAAACTGCAACCAGTGAGTGGGTGTGGAAATAAAATACAATATTACTTCTCACAGGGAAGAACATTACCTGCACCAGAGATACAAGGATGCGGCAGAAGTGGCCTGATGTGTCTGACTGAATGGCGTCCTCCAAAGACTTCTTGTAGGCTACAAAATGATGGTCCATGTTTATTTGATGTTAAATGCATGTAACAAGTGTTCATAACAAACGGCGAGCCTTGCTGTGGTTTTGAGGCTGCTGTTGGTATTCCCAAATTGGACTCACCATCCTGGTAGGCAGCGTTCATGGCATGGATCTCCTCATTGCTCCTGGTAACCAGGATTTCAATCAGAGCATGTTCATCTGTCCCGGCACCCTGTCGAAACCCAGAGGTTTTTAAAACACAGAAAAGCAGTGGAGCTTCAAAACTACCAGAAGATGTGCTCCAATTAGTCGACAAGAATCAGGTCAAAAGATAAGAGAGAGAGTGTGTACAGCACTTCTATTTTTACACACTGATGAAATTCCACATACGGTCAGTTTTTTGTTCATGCATACATTTCAGTGAACCATCAGCCATCAACAGTGAGATGGTTTATTGGTTAGATACCAAGGCTTTACACTAACTGATTTCATTCAAAGCTCAGAAGAAGGGTGCCTTGACTTTTTAGCCAAAAAATCATGAATGTTTTGTCGGAGGGTCAAAACAATGCTATGTGTATATTTATTGGCTGGAAATGTACAGTAACAAAAATAGCATTTAGCATATTGTTCTTCTTCACTCCAGCAATTCCAACAATGTTTGATACATTATAAATACCCAAAAAGTAAAGTTACAGTGTTTTACTTCCAAATACTTTCCATGTGATCCTGACTCTTGGCATATAAAAAAACATAAACAGTACAGTGTATGCAAACCCATTTTGTGGAAGGCTGAATTTGCTTTGGGTCTCCCCTGGCAGTCTAGATTTGCATCTCTACCACACACATCAATCAGCCATCTCAAGAATGAAGCTGTAGGTTGCCTCCTGTCGGGTGACCCACTTCTTAAACAATAGATCTCAAATCGTGTAGTGATTTGCTTCGACTGCAACAATACCTCCATTGCTTTCTGCATCATTTTAGCATCAAACTCGGCCGGGGTCAGCATGAGCCCGATGATCAGTCTCTCTAAGTTCTTTGACAGCTCAGACTTCAAGTCCTTCATCAGATCCTGAGAACACAGTGGCATAGATTGACATGTCATTCATGGAAATAATTATCTTGCAACAGGAAGCATTTTGAAGCAAATAACCAATGAAATGTCAAAGGGTTACTGTGTTTAGGACAGCCAATAATGCATCAGAAACACTCTAGAGAACCAAAATCTCTTGTGTGGGAGGATAAATTTGGTCCTTGATCTTTTCTCTGGCAGTCTATATTTGCATATCTACCACATACATATCAATCACATATTTTTGTTGTTTGACAGCTCTCTCACCCTTCCCAGTAAGGATTTGAAGGACTGTCTGATCTCCTGCCTCTGGGCATTGTTTCTCTTTGCAACAATTTCAATGATGGCATCTTCATCTGTTCCTGGAGTCAAGAAACAGGTAATAACAATTAAAAAGTGATCATCTTTTGTTGTGGTAGCGAATATGCTTTATTTGACGAAGTGGGATGGCATACCAAATCCTTTCATTGCTTTCCTCAGAGCTTGTGCATCAGCAGCGGGGTCAAAATTGGATGCAGGGCGGATGGTTGGCCTTAGCTAAGATAGACGAATAACAAAATTGGAGGAATGAGATTCAATATTATTACTGACAGACAAACACAAAGCAGTAGCAAAGCAAAACAGCATTCAAATACAAACTCCATGTTCTAGGAATTAAACAGACCACATATGAAGGGTTACAGCAATAGCTGCAAAGGTCTGCAAAAACATGCAAGAGGTAAATGTCATGCAGTGTACTGCCAGTGAAAGATTTACTCTACTGTTTTCATAAGTCTTGACATTCTGAAAGAGCATATAGAGATTTATTATAATATTCCCTTGACATTTGTGGGAGAGTGTACCCTGCTGAGGTTAGAAGCCATGACACCACCAGCAGGGAGAGGGTGGGTGGCCTGAAAAACAACTAATTCAGATAAAGAGTTAGTGAGAAAACCTTTTGTTGACCAAAATGCTGAGATCTTTGTGACACTGGGTCTTGGGCACAATTCGGATAGAGCATTGGAACAAGAGCTGTCTGTATTCCAGAACGCTGATTGTAAAATGAACAGCATTCTGATCCTACCTACAGTGAGACAAAGCCTTTACTGTGCACGCATGGCAGTGTTATCAGTATCAGTTTGGGGCCAGCGCATAACTAACATGCCAAGCCAAACATGCAATAACACTTCTAGAATGGGAGCAAATGGGACCAAACCTGGACTTTGGTCATGGAACTTAATTCCCACATCTTGTAGGCTATCTGAGCAGCTTCAGGGAAGAACTCTCCAGCTAAGCTGTAATGACCAACGTGACAACAGGAAGCACAACACAGCACATTGAGCACAACCAACACGCCATGTGTGTTTGGAGACCGACCTGCCTTTGAATATGTTTCAGCAGTGGCTCATTCCTATACAGGACAACATACTGCCAGGAAGAGCTGAGTTTCAAACCACAATATGAAATTCCTTGCAGTGACATTTTCTTAGAGATTTGTAATTCCCTAAAGGTGCTCTATTGCCACCATCTGGTCACTGCTGCACATAGCTATAACTTACTCATCATCTCCACCACACAGATTCAGCAGGGTCCTCTTGTAATCCCCTGAGGTGTCATCCTGTTGGTTTAAAAGATACACAGAATTTGGTTATAAGCCTAGTAACCTGTGATTATATTTAACTGGAAGCAGCATTATGAGATTTTCCCCAACCTTAATCATGTTATAGAGTGATTTTTCATAGCTGAGACGGAAGCACTCTCGAATGTCCAACATGTCTATCTCAGAGCGAGAGATCATGATCCTGATCAGTGTGTTGTCAGCTGTGCCAAGACCCTGCAAGCGGAGAAAAGTTTCTGAGGACTGCAAATTAATACAAAATGACACTATCATTTCTTATTTAGTTTGAATTCTGCCGGTAAAGAAGAAAATGCTGCTGTGGTATAATGACCGTGTCGCTGAGACATATCTGCATTCAGATGGATGCAGACGCACCTAAGTGGCTACTTTAACACAGAGCTGCAGTATTTTTACCTTCATTGACTTGTAAAGGCGCTTGGCAAAGAACATGGGAACACTTCTTATGCACTGGACTGTGGGAAAGACCAAGCACAGAACCTTTGATATTCCTTATCATATCAAAAGACGGTACAAACATAACAATGAAAACAGCTTGATTTGGCTGGAGGTGAATAATGCTGGTACAAGCCTTGCTGATTCTTACCAACAGCCAGCATCAGCCTCTCAAAGTCTCCTGACAGTTCACTCTTTATGCTGTCCTCAACGGATTTCTCTGCAATCTTCTCATAGGCATCAAAAACTAAACAGTAAAGCAAGACATTGTTGTAAGTTAAGTGAAATTTGGCATCTCATCCAAATAAACGGGATCGTTCACTGGTAGATCAGTGAGCAGACAGTAGTACTTGATCACATAGTATACAGTGATTAGCTTGCGACTTCTCAACCCCAAATTACATTTTAACTGAAAACAGTTACATTTTATGACAGTTTGACATCTTAAAGACTTTCTGGATGCCACAGTCCCATGATAATTTCTTCTAGAACTGTGCTCACCCATCCGGAGGTGGGTCACACTTCGGCTTCCCAGTATCATGATGAATTTGGCCTCATCAGTCCCCCACTGCTCCTCCCCGGCTGCAAACAGGTCCTGAAATGAAGTGAGTGAATGCAGATTAAGAACAATAAATCAAATATTGCACTGAAAAATATCAATCTTCATAAGGAATTTAACCTCTTATTGCATGCTCAAGTCATACTACTAATTATTGGTCAAGAATTTCTTGGATAATATAAAGGCAACAGTCTGACAAATATGACAATATGTTGAAACAAGGCAGTGAAATTCACTGTCAAGATTGTTATTTGATTCAAAGCAAACTCTTTCAACAATTTGCATAGGGAAAAAGTGAAGCCACCTTAAGCCAGGAAATGATTTCTCTTGGGTTTCAAAAGATAAACTTCTAACATGAATTAAATAACTTGAGTGGCTGATGTAGGTAGTGTGTACGCCCAGTTGTGTTAGACATGATTTGTTCAAACTCTCACTTGTGCATCCTGCTCCACCAGGTCTGCGTCCGCCACTCCTGACTCATCTCTGGTCCCCTGGAAACACGAGCACAGTCACCAATCCAACAAAACAACACCCTGCTCACATGTCAAAGACAAAGGGGATTGTGGCTAAGACAGCCGGGCCATGGTTGACTGGACGTATCTCTGTCAATAAAGTGAACTGACCTGAAGTAAAACAACCAGCATCTTCTTAAAGTGTCCTGAAGTGTCCCCAACTACGTCCTCCTCCATGTCACTGCCATATGCTGGAGACAGACAAAGCCAGGAATGTGCAAACAGAAAATGTTGAAAGGTGTTCAACTTTATTTGAAATGATGTTCTGTCTATTTTGTGTAAGTTACTATGATAAAATGTCTCACCATCTTTGTATGCTGCCACCATCTCAAGTGTCTGCTGGTTGTTTCTAGATGCCAGGACTTCAATCAGGCATCTCTCATTCGTTCCAGCTCCCTTGAAATAGAGCATGAAATTAAATTTAAAATGGCTTCGGCTTCATCTAATGTATCTGAACAATGAGAAAGAATCTGAGCGTTTAGTAAATATAATACTTTGATAGCATCGTGAATTTCTTTGGCGTCATGGTAGGCTGGAGTTCTCATCAGACTGACAATGAGACGCTCAAATTTGCCTGTCAGCTCATACTTCAGATCATCAATCAGGTCCTGGAGAAATGATGTTTAACATTCAGGAACATTTCACAAGTTATCGTATTGTTAAACATACATAAACATAAAGGTATGGTGATATGGTCTTTAAACAAGGCCAATTTCTGAAGAATACATTTCTGTTTTTGGCAAACAATAACCACTGAGAGATGCAATGAGGATGTGTTCTTTCACCTTTCCAAAACTGGATTTGTAAGCTGTGATGACCTCCTGCCGCTGTGCATTGCTTCTGGAGGTGACCAGATCCAAGATGGCCTCTTTATCACTTCCTGAGGAGCACAGAGCAAAATTTTCAACCACAGAAATCTCAGGTACAGGTACAGATCTCTAAATGTATTGTTATGATGACTTATGGGTCAATTTCTTTCTGTAGACTAGAGGAGAGAATGAAAGATAACTTTTTTTCTGTGGTAAAGATGTCATGGAGCAATAAGACACTCACCAATGCCTTTCATAGCATTGTAAAGAGCCTCAGCATCAGCGCTGGCATTGAAGTCGGGAGCATCTGTTATTGTGCCTCTGAACCCCTGTAAAAAAAGAAAGAAAAATGTTTACTTAGATGTGAATCCTTGATGTTTAGGATTTAGAGCAACCTTAAAATAGCTAAATAAATGTGATATACATCAGCCAGTGTCTGTGTGTAAATGCCTAAATAGCCCTGTTTGTCTGAAATTTAAATTTGAGTGATGTTTAGGACGGCTTGGGGCTTGTAGTATTTGCTGACTTTGTGTCACATGGCTATCACGGTGAGGCTACCAGGATGCAGGGAAGCCTTAGCAACAACAATGACAGACATAAAGAAAGTAACATACAGCGAAGCAAAACATGCAGCAGACAGCCTATACAAAAACACACTGCAATTTGAGATTTTTATTGCAGATTGCCTGTGCTCATTATAAATGACATTTCAACTCATTAAATGACAAGTTTTCAGACGTGAACCTGCCCAACTGAGAGGGAGAGAAGCTTGAGACTCTAAACACACTTCTGTGCCTCAAAGCTGAAAAGCATATTGTACTTCTTAGGGAACATGGACTTGACCTCAGGTTACCTACACAGGGGAGGAGAGAGCCCTGTTGGTCCACATGAGGGCACATGAAGCCATGTCTTACATAGCATCAGCCGACTGACTGTGTTAGACACTTGTATAACACCAAACAGAATAGCAGAAATGTGCTGTGTGTGTGTGTGTATGTGTGAGTGCATGTGGATGGGATGGTGGGCACATATGAGCAGCAGGGAGTCAGATTACACACTAAGACCTGTCCCCTTTGTGGGGGTCTCACACACACAATGCTTCAAATACTCTGGCATTATGAAAGGCCTTACACAAACTGATACCACCGAGGATGTCAAATGTAAAAAACGTTTTGAAAAATGCATCTAACTGCACATGCCCATGCAATAATAATAACTACAGTTAAGATAATCTAAGGGTTACGTTTGTGAGGCTATAAGCTCATTCACAGGGGGAAATTAGAGAACTTGGCCTGTGTATTAAAGCTCGAACTGCAGCTGCTGCCTTAGAGATTCCTGCTGCATTGAGGCACTGAGCCAACCTGTCCTTCCCACCAGGCCAAGGGGCCACTGCACATGCTCAAATCCTCTGCACTGCCACAGTGACCATCACTCTTCACGACAGCTGGGGAGCCTCAGGCACATAGCAACAGGGCCACAAATACAGACCCCTAGCAACATACTTTCCACTAAACAAACTGTAAAGAAGATGTTTATAACTAATTACATTTCTTGTGATGGGGTAATTACAGCCCTAATCATGATATAATGTAATCAACAGAATTTCTGCCTCATCATCCTCCTGCAGGTTTCTGTTGTAGCCACATTGTCTTTGTTACTCAAGCCAAGGCCACAAAGTTGCTGTATAGTGAGGACCAAGTGTATGTTTCACTTCAAACCAGACCAGAATTGGAAGACATTGTGTTACAGTTCTGGGAAAAAGCTGGCTGCCTTCCATAAGCATTTAATATTTATTGTACAAAGCCATTGTCTTTTGATAGGGGCTGTCATCTGTGTCTATCAGCAACATATACAGGCGCTAAAGGCAATGACATCCTACACTTCTGCCTTTATAATAGAGAGGAAAGATATGGGTCAGAGGTTCAGGCTACTTGGATAGCTATCGTTTGACCTCACAAAACTCACAAAACAAAACACATACAGAGACAATCAGTGTGTTGGAGACTGAGATGAGACAGGCCTGATCACTTACCATTACCATATTTGGTCTTCTATACCAACGCTGTGTGGAAATCAATAGTTTAAATCCTGAAGGGAGAGAATTGCTGAGGTAAGAGCGGGTACGATTACAAAACATCCCCATCTGTCAAGGTGTCACCGTCTTGCACTGTCCGGTAAAATCATCTTGCTTGATGATAATGTATCCTACATTTCCAGACTGAATTCAGTGAGCTGGCCTGTTAAATACACTGCACATTATACTGTATGTGGCTGCCATCATCACAATAGTAATCACTTTGTGTTGTATATATTCTGAGCTGACTAATACTGAGCACGAGCACACCATTGCCCATTAAATAGCTGAGGGAACAAGGAGAGCATTCTGCATCTAACCATTTGACCTTACAATCATCCAAAAATGACACGCTGGTGGATAGTTTTGGCATTAGGCCCAGCAGATGTTTAACTATTTAGCCACGTTTTCCATCGCAGCATTTGACAACTCCCCTCTACCTTATAATATAGCTTTTCAGACAGGCTCAGCATATGGTGCACAACTTAGGAGAAATGGTTGTTTTCACTAACATGGACTTTTGACTGTTACCTCTGCACATTTCTCTGTTCAAATCAGGATCCGTGGAAATATAATGAAATATAATCACACATTCCATATAACATCAAATAAAACTGAAAGGACACATATTTGTGACACATACAGACGTTTTCCATGCAATTAATTTTCACAGAGAGGGCAGAAAAGAGGGGGGTTGGTGACCCTACAAAGTTTTAAAACCTGCTCTGTTTGTTTAAGATAGAAGTGCAGGCCTCCCAAAATAGCATGCACAGTTTACTTTAGTGACAGATTGAAGGTCTGGGGGAGTGTACACAGCCACACCCATGTCTGTACCCCACATTGCATAATGAACTATAGACTATAGCCCAGCTTTATTCTGAACTGTAGCCCCTTCTCTGATATAGATTTTTCTCACAGAACATAACTCTGTGGGTATAAATGTGGGAGTTTTTTTTTTGTCTCCTTTACCCCCCAC
>OMLB01057661.1:0-25487 GCA_900302555.1 Myripristis jacobus
CCAGGCATATTTTAACGTCTGGTAAACACTGTCCTCTAGTGCTCAAACTCAAACACACACACACACACACACACACACACACACACACACACACACACACACACACACACACACATAAATACTTTGTTACCAATTCCCAAGAGACATACAAATGTTGCGACCCCAGAGTCTTGTTTTCAGAATTACATTTTCCTTTGTTCCAAAAGCCATGTGCAGCATCTCTTTCCATCCTTTAAGAAGATTCGTGCGGGGGATCGGGAGTTTCAAAATGGCATACATACGTCATGGAGGACAGAGGTAACTAGAAAACCAAAGATGCTCCTGATTGTATTCTAAAAACTCTAAAGAGGGTTTCACTTATTTTTTCTTTCCCTTTTCAAAAGATAGAACAATTGGACAGTGATTCCTGCAGGCTTTCATTATCAGCTGTCCTCAGATGGCTTTTAGCCTAGATGATATAGTCTCCCTAATGAGGCATGTCACAATCAGTGTGAGCAAATATGAAAAGGAGGGGAAGACCTATCCCTCCTCCCTCAAATTACCCCATCAACCATTCACCGATGCCTTTTTTTTTCTCTCTTTTTTAAGCCAGATGGATTCACCTGCACAAGGTCATGTCAGCACAAGGTCAGGGTGCCCTTGATCTCCTGTGCCACAGGAGGTGATGTGCGATGTCTTGACACGGGTGTGCAATCAGCCTGTCAACCGGCACTTGAAAGCCCGAAGGATATTAGAGATGTAAATGGAACATAATGATGTCATTATAATTGTGCTCGTCCTGTTCAGCCTTTGATTGCAATGTCTTTTCTCTGCAATTCAACACCATCTGGCTAAATCAGCGTGGGCAGGAGAAATGGAGCCAGAAGCAGTTAGGACACCAGTCTTTGGTTAGGATGCAGTCATTATCCTTTGCAAGTGACATATACCGTTTGCTATGACTCAAAACTGTAATGTGGTTTGGCCTTGCCCAGTTTGTGAGTGCCACTTGCTGGTCATCAAATCACAGCACAGGAATGGTTATATTCAGATTTTTACAAATAGCTGCACATCAATAATTTGAACACTGTGGTCCTGACATTTCATAAACATGGCACACTTTGCATCAAAGGGCATGCAGCTCTGTGTGCTAACTTTAAGGGCATGGTGACATTGTGCGCTGCTGCCAAAATAGCCAATGAATCCAGCCAATAATCCTGTTGGGTCAGTTTGCCAAACAAACAGAGCAGGTCATCCAGACCCTGTAAACACCAGCATCTTTCTGTAGAGACCCTCTAAACAGGACAGGGAACTTTTTCATCCCCATACAGCTAATTGATTCGAAAAGTCACCAGCCCCTCTCAGTGTTTTTCCAACATAATGGGATTTTTCAAATACAACGGCACCTTTTAACAATGGCTGTTTACCTGCCAAAGTGTCTGGCGGGGTAGACAAACTTGCCAGCGACAGCGAAAATTAAACAGCATTTGGATTGCGGCTTGTGTTCAATTCCCCCCCTCGTTTTTGACATAAAGCAAGGAAAATGAGATTTGGCAAATTAAACAAGGTGTAAATTGCCTTTCTATTTTAGCCGCACAGAGCACTGCAAAGTTTGCATCAGACAGGGTTGTCACTCCGTTGCCTAATTTAAGCAACAAGATTACATGATTTGATTTGGAGTGAGCTTTTGATGATTTCCAGGGATTTCATCAGTGCAGTTGATCTTTGTGTGACTTGACAATAGTGTGTGATATTTAAGGATGAGCTCAGCTTATACTTCAGTCAATACAAGACGTTGTATCAATCATTTGGTTATTGCAAATATTGTCCATCAAGAGCTCAGTGAGAGTCAGTCTTAGTGAGTGCTTATTTATAATGATCAGTAAGTGAACCTGGTAAAGCGAAGGAAAAGAGCAGATACTGCTTTGCATTTTAATTTTAATAAAGCTGCCTTGCTTTGCCTTGCCTTGGAAAATTATAATTTGCTTTAGCAACAGGGTAAATCCTGTATTATGATACAATATTTTGAGAATGTGCAAACTGTCTGCAAGGGAAGGTGTTCAAATATTTACATGCTTTCAGATGAGCAAATCTGGACCATTACAAATTATTTCCAATCTACTGACATCTCGTGGATTAGAAATACATCTTTTACGATCCTCAAATTAGGCATGGCGGTGAGATTCTGGTTCCGGTGTTATCTCTGTGAGAGAGGCATCTGGCTCCCAGCTGGGCTGTGTTGTCTCTCTGCAACGCAAAACATATTTTAGAGCGCAAGCAAAAATGACATAGCTCTTTGCTTGTTTTTGCTTGTCAGCTATGCTTGGAAAACTGTCATAACCCTTCGCTGCCACACACACACACACACACACACAAACAGACACACACACACAAACCAAATTACAGGCGCGCTACTCTAAAAGACACACAGAAAATGAAGATGAACATTTAATTAAGCTCAATCAAGCTTGGTTGTGTAGCTCACATGGTTATGCATGTCCAAAGCTGTCCATTGTCGTATTTCTGGTGTCGTGTTGAAACTCCTGAAAACTGGCAACTGGGAATGGAATAGGAATAGCCTGCCGGTACACTGTATACTGACAAGACACAGAAATGGCACAAGCATGTAAATAGGGACGTCAAGATCCATTACACGCAATGCAAAGAGTTTGAATTTATGTATAGAAATGTAGGTAGTGGATGTTTCCTCCCACACCTCTGGGAATTTGATCTTCATATCTATGCTGTCTGCTGAGGCAGCAACAACCGACGCTGAAACCTCCTGCTTGGCATTTTTCGCATGCCGCTCGTAGAAGCCAAAAAGGAAAGCCATGCCGGGGATGTATCTTTCAATTCTAGGGAAGGTAAAAAAAATAAACAAACAAAAAAAAAAACTCATTTAGCAGCAAAATGTGCAAATGTGTGTCCTACCATAATTGTAAACAATGAGTGTATTTTGCTTCATTCGGTGTAAAGCAAAGTGAATGCATATGAAATATGAATAGAAGTCTTTTTTCACCTTCCTCTCTTCCTCCTCTGTTCTTTTTACTTGTTTTTTTTCCCGATCACAATACAACCGGTCCCATTTCAGGATGCTTCCCAATAAACTCACCTTCTGCCCCAAAGCTCCATGAATTCAGGGATCCTCATCCAGTGGACCTTGGCCTTCAGCGTTGGCTTGGAGCCAGGCAGATGGGCAGTGGCGGCCTTCATTGACATTTCATAGGACTGACATTCAGCTCCCCATCTCATGTGTGCCTAGTCCGTCCACAAGAGAT
This sequence comes from Myripristis jacobus, assembly GCA_900302555.1. NCBI lineage: Eukaryota > Metazoa > Chordata > Actinopteri > Holocentriformes > Holocentridae > Myripristis > Myripristis jacobus. The sequence continues at coordinate 3,255 of OMLB01057661.1, forward strand.
CAGGCATGAAAGGAGTTCTCCAAATAACACACTTTGGCCTTATCCACAGCTTGCAGTGATTGTAGATGATTAAATACCTCAAAGGGGTCAAGAGTAAGAGTCTTACTGCCCCACAGCACAAAATATATTTGTATGGGTTCACAGGGTCGTTGCTCAGTGCAGCGACTTGACGATTACTTCGCTAGGTGCTCCGATTTCTGGCTTTCAAAACTCACTTTCCAGCTGGTACTACTTGTTGGAGCAAATGCTCTGGTAATGCTTTGTTTTACAGTCTAGTAATCAACAGCAACTATATCAGTAACAAAAAGTAATCACTAGGACTTAATCTAGACGCTGGACTGTAAATACTGCATAAATTGATCGTAAGTATTTGGAAATATACTTAGAAAGTTGATGGTAATGAAATATTCTCATAAAGAAAGTATCCAATACATGACATACAAATAAGTAAGTACTACATTATTATACAGTTGATATGTGAAAATCTACGGTACATATGAAAATACCATCAATAGGAAAGAACCCAAGTAGATTGGTAGTGGGTACCATAATAACCAGTATCTATGCAATATAATATAATACAATTTGTATTAGGACTTTAAATGTATTAGTACTGTAAATAAAGACCTATTTCTGTATAGTGCTACGAGTCTTTCCATGGTTGTATTTCTAAAAAATCAAAGTTCTGTGTCCTTATCTTATTTCTTACAATACAATTCAATTCAATACAATACAAAAATGGTCTGCTCTCCAACTAAGTTTCTAAATACTTACCGGGAATTTATTTAATGCTTGTAGTTCAGCTTCCAGATGAAGTATTTCCTGTTACCAACTTATTTTCCAGGAAGTAAAGAGCTGTAAAATGAAGTGTCACTACAACTCATTGCCCACTTTATTTTCCTAGTCGTTTCAAATCTTTCTTCCTACAGGCTTGAACTGATCAATGATGATGGACAAGTTAAAAAACAAATAAACAAACAAACAAACAAACAAACAAAAAAAACCCCACAAAGCTTATGACAAATCGAAATTATTTTTTCAGACTCTGGACAGGAAGTGTGGGCGCTGTTCCAGAGTCCTGTGCTGTTGCAATGGCCACTGGTCACTGCACACTTAGCATATTCAAATAAAAGCCCTTTAAAGCCCCCTGAATTCAAGCAAAATGCACCCACACACACATGTACACACAGACAGAGAGACGCACACACCATGATAAATATCTAAATAAAACACAGAAAAACAAAGTGCCCCTCCTGTCTGTGTACTGTCTACCTTTGCCTCGGCATGGACCTTATCCACGACGGCGTCAGTGCACATCTTCCAGTTGGCCTCCTCTCCAACCTGGGACACAATCAGTTGGACATTCTCCATGTTTGCCTCTGGCGTGTAGTAGATGGCTGCGTCGTAACCCTCGGGCTTAATGTTGCCACTCATAGCTAAGGCTTTCAAGTTGAACACTGCTTCCGGTGTTGAGTCCCAGCCCTGAGGAGTGACATAGATATATATAGTGCATTTGGCTGTCACAGTTGTATGTGTATCATATCCAGTATATGCTCAGTATTGATCATATAACATCAGTTGGGGAGTAGGAAACGAGGCAAGGGGAAGGGAGAAAAATTGCAGCCAAATTCCACTGGATATCAAGTGTTACTGTAAACACAAATTAGCAGCAGGATGAACATGGATAAGCTGAAATAAATGGCTGACAGAAATTTTCTTATCTACTATTAGGACATACTAGGGATGCATTGTGAAATTCTGGGCCAGTGCTGATACTGATGTTGAAAATAACAGTTTAGTCAATAACTGATACTGATATATGTTTTAAAAATTTCTCATCAGTTTCTCAAAAATAATTATTTATTTTCACCCACTACTCATTTTTACTGAATAGAGCCTGAATGCATCATAATTTAACTCAATGCAATCTCTATCGATAGCAAGGAGTCAACAACAGTTCAGTAAGTATCCGGGTCTTGGGAAATTGTGACCCTTCTCAAACTTGAACTCATGTAGGCCTATGCAGCTCCGTAGTGTTGGTGGTCGATTTGTGTGTCATCTGCCACAGTGCCTACGGTTGCTCTTGTTAAATAGTGTAACATGTTTTGCTTGTTTGACTGAGGGAATGGTCGGTACTAGGTACGTTTTGAAATTGTTATATTTTTCACGGGTCTCAAGCCTAAATCAAATAAGGGGAGTGAGCCAGTGATTACTAACAATAACTGCAAGAGAAGAGACACTCAGCTGTACGCAGCACCTGGAGGTGAAAAAACACTGGTTATAGATGTGCAGTTGATCCAATTTGGTGGATTCTAAGTGACAAGTAAGTAGTAATAATGATGATAAAATCGCCTTGTGTCTTGGAGGAATCCGTCAGTCTCAAACACCTTTCCCCCCACCCCGGGCCATTTGTCTTGAGCTCTGGACACAAATGAATGAATAAATACTGGCCACTGCCATCATTGAAAGTCATATTGGCCAATACGCCTGTGGCAGTCAACATGGGCAGATACCGATATTTCACCAATAAACCAGTGCATCCCTAGGACACATACTCACAGTACTTTCACCATACCTCTTCTATGATGCCATGATGTCGGTGAGAAGACATTCTGCTGGTTGATGCTGAACCAGAAGACAGGCTTAATTGCCTGGGGGCCTCCTGTAAACACAAATAAGGATTAGGAGAATCCGAATGAATGGAAAAAATGACAGAACAGGTGTTGTGATAATAACTGTGCAGGCGTAGCCAAATACCTTGGAAAGCCTCCTCAGAGTTTCAAGCAGTTGGCGCACGTTCATTGGATGCCTGCTTGGTCCAGCGTTAAACTCAAAGTGGATTTTGTCCACAGGTTTGATTGCATGGGCTAATGACAGTGTATGGTGGTGAGATGAGAAAGAAATGTATCTCATTTAAGACACATACTAAACATGCACAGGCATGCACATAGTAGCAATAAAATTATGGTGTTGCAGCATGAACCATATGATTCCTTAACTGCAGCTGTATCTTTGGTCATATCTTTTTGATGTTTTGTGCACTGAGTAACCAAGACAAAATCTTAGTGCATGTAAATACCTTGCCTCTCACTCTGAATTGATATTCAACTTGTTTACCTGGGACAACTTTGCATGCAAGGTGTGTGTATCCCAGGAAATAGTACAGGGGGTACTCCTCGTGGTAATACTTTCTCCTCAACTCAGATTCCACACAGATACCTGCTCCATAAATGTTGCTCTCGCTGCACATCTTAGCTCTTGGATGCCAGATGCTTGATGTCATGATCTGTTTTATTGAAAAAAATTACATTGAAAAGTAAGACACATTGAGGTCTGGGAATCTTATCACCTAGCTTAAACTTCCAGTGTCCTCCTAAAACTGCTGACTATACCTGATTTGACTCAGACTTCACTGTTGCAGGTGTGTTAAGGACTTGGGCAGTGAAATCAAAGGCGCTGGGCATCATTGGGGTCATTTTAGCCAAATCTGGCTCCTCAATGTTCCTAGAGACTGCGTAGACATCCGAGCTGTTGGAATGAAAGGGAAATTCGAATTCTTCAAGTTGGTGCTTTGGCTGCATTGTAGATAGCCTGTATATAAGTTTAACACAAAGCCATAATATAACCACTAAACATACGTGACTGAGAAGATTTCAAACTCATTTTTGCAAGGGGGGAAGTCCAGTTCAAATATCTTTTCTCTAACATTGATTTTGGCGGCAAACTTCCATGGGATGGCAACTGGAATTTTACTCTTCAGCTCAGCACCACACTGGAACAGCTCTGTGTTGATCCCGTAGAAAACCCAAAAATCCTGGGTGAGGCTATGGAATAGAATTCAGTTGGAAAATTGTGACTCTGCAGAAAACACACCAGGATGTACCAAGGTTCAAACACAATGACAGTGTGTCAGTGGAGACACAAGGTCTCAAAGTTAACAGTACGTCTTTAGATTTCTATTTTCTCCAAATAGCATGGTATCTTTCTTATTGTCCAAACACTGAGTGTTAATAATGCCTCTTCATGACTGAATATTGAATATAATTACCCGACAAAACCATCAGTCTCCAGTGAAATTTCACTTGTCAGAAGTTGTCCAAGATGCTCGGTTATGGGTGGGTTTACTCCGGCCTTTGCTGCATGAGAGAAACATTTTCTAATGGTTTAGCCCAAATTTAATAGATGATTTCATGATTGATCAACACTTATTTGGTATGTGGGGTGTTGCTATCTTGTGGCATTTGAACCCTCACCATTAACTGTGATGCCATTGACTGTTTCAAAGTATTTGCTGATCTCTAGCGGGAAGCCCAGGCTGGTGGCTTGGAAATACCGTGTCTCAAACATCAGAAGAGCCTTCGTCCGGTGCCATGAAATGCCTTTCTGGAGATTTTCAATCATGCCCCACACAGGGCTTTCTTTGCCTGCAGAAGGACTGACAGCCTATGTAGAAGTACAATTACAAACCTGTAGCGTGCAACAGGTTTATGTAACTGATGTAACTTAGGGTACTTTGATGAGTCATCTGTTTTTTTTTTTTACATAGCAATGGACCATTTTTAGGATTTTTGCAATAAATTGGATCACATAAGCCCAATATACTGGATCATATCAACTGCTGTTAAGATAATAAGATTTTGCTTTCACCTTACCTTGATGACACTCTGAATGAACTTCTTGTGCACATCAGCAAAGAGCCATTCTTGTCCAGAGGCCCGTGAATAGACGGAAAACAAGGGCTTGTCTTCTGGTAAAACTTCCCAGTTTTGGAGCTGAAAGTGACATGGTTGTAATGTTCAACCAGACAAAGAAGTTGCTCAAGTCACTGCAGCAGAAGGGTTACTAGCACTACAGCTGTGATAATTCAGTCTTACAACCGTAGGTATAAACTCACCACATTGACAATAGCCTGGAAGTCACTGAAACTAAGATCTCCTTTTAATCCAGGGATGTGGGCGCCAAACAGTTCCTTAATTCCTTCAGCACGGACACCCAACTTTAGCACACATGGAAAAGAGAGTGATTATTGTTTAAGAGAGAGTAGACTCATTGACATTGTCAGTGTCAATGTCAATGTCAGTGTCATTGATATTGACATTAATGTAAACAAAGGGCTATAAGGTTAAAGTGCTGAACTCCATTGTACCTCAAGAAGCTGGAGAATTCTTCCAATGAAATAGAATCTCCCTTTCATCATGATCTCAGAGGGGAGGATGTTTGTTGTACTTTTAAGCATGAAGACTTCTGCATCTGTGCCCATTAGGAAATTGTCTGGAATGAAAAAGACAATAAATGTCATCTAAAATTTTCAAAGAACATTTATGAAACTGTTTTGATTCACAGAGGCACTGCTCTGTAGGAACATACCATTAAAGTAGTCCATGCGCATTGCTTTGCTGTAGTGATAGCTGAGACGTCCAAATTTAGGGGCCAGGATTTTTACGGCTACACTGCAAGCTGTCGAACTATGGTAGAGGCCACGAAAGCAGGAGAGCATTGAATATCATATTAAATGTGATGAACATCAATCAGCTGTACACTGCTGCTTTATTATACTCACAGGAACTGATTGTCTGGAGTACTGGACCTGGCGAAGCTCCTCATATAAGAATATGCAAAGCTAGCGACATGGAGGTCTTTCTCGTCCAGGAGGTGAGCTGTCACTGTGGACACCAGAGCCATTGGTGGCTTAGTCTCAAAAAGCACCATGAAGGCAAGCATGCGTATCTCAGAGGGGAGGGCTTTTTGCAAGAAAAGACTCATGGTGATGTCCTGGACCTGAAAGCAGAAGTATTGTAGTGATAAGGAATCCAAAAGCCCAGGGGCTTTAGCTCATGCTTTCTACTGTGCATACTGAATAAAATGTAATTCTATTTCAATTCAGTCTGACACAATTTCTTGAACACAAACTTTGAAATGCAAATCACGACAGGAATCATTTGAAGAATTACATTCCTTCACCATGAAAAGATTCTGTAACAATAGACCAAATCGGACACAACATGACATGATTGTCATGTGAGAGGGTTATCCAGTTGTTAGCTCTGCAGAAACTAAGACAGTTTGGTGAAGGTTAGGGTTATAGTTAAGTCTATGTAAATCCAGGCAAATCCAAATCCAATCCCGGTTAGTCCAGCCAAATCTTATGCGGATGAATGCAAGGATCTGTCCAGAATGCTATCTATCCTTAGTTCCCTTTGTTATGCTAGGCTTTTCAAGCATGAGGACCTGATGGTTATCAGATGTCAAAATTGACCTTCTTAAGCCCATAAAACCTTGTGTTTTGTGGTGGTTCACTGTGGCTGGTTAGAATTATGCTTTTACTTTTAACAAACTGCCTCATAGTTTGCTTGGTAGAGTGCCTGCATTTTCAGGCATCTCAAAAGAACCAAACAAAAGAGGAAAATCCTCTGGAGTTTGAAAAACCACTGCTAGATGTGAGTGCAGCACTATCCTGAGGTGGAGTGAATTTTCAGCAGCTTGAGGATGGCATACAGAGCTTGTTAATTGCATAGATATGTTACATGTAGATATGGCATACTGCTTGGTTAACTGACTATGCATAAATCTTTAAATTACTTCACATTGTCAAGTCTTCTTACACTGTGAGGGTCTCGGGCAGCGATGAGTCTCATAGACTGCACAGCAGCACTCAGCACCCGGGGTGGGAGCTGCACGGGGGTGGCTGCCACTCCAGGGAGGAAGCGCATGATGGTTTTAATACTGTTTGGATGACCCGCATTGCCCAGGGCTTTCAGAGCAACCACCATCTCTGCCTCATTGTTGTTCCTCAGAGCATCCAAGGCCATGTCCAGCAGAGGCTAGCATGGATGTTGCCCAAATAAAAACAATTATTAATCACATGTTCACATTAGCTGATGCTATCCAGAATGACCATCAATAAGGGCAAAATAATGTTAAGCTTCAATAATTGATGTTAATTTCAAAGAATAAATACATGTCATGTGCTATTAAAAGTTGCAGTATGGTTGTGTTTGCACTGGATGTCTCAAACATAAAGGAGATTGATTTCTTGCTGTGACTGATTACCTGAACGGCAGCTACTGGACAAGGTGTGTAATAGGCGCAGTGCTTATACACCAGAGAGCCATACGCAAGTGCCACACTCTGCCACAGGTATGGATTGGATTTACTGAAGGGCATGATCAGGAACTCCTGGGTGGGGAGACAGTTGATACCAGAACAACGTAAGTATTTCTCAGCATCTCTTATTATGGAGAAAGAAAGTAAAAGAAATAAATATTTGAACACCCTCAAGAGAACTGACTGGTATGTTTCTACAATTCTCCTTGCTTAGTGAGGGCTCACTTTAGCCATCTCCACCAGCTCCGGAATAGCCTGGAGATGGTTAAACGCCAGCAGGAGGGTTTCACCGGCTTCGAGGGCAGACACATCTTCGGCCTTGAACCTCAGTTCCAGGAATTTCAGGATTCTGGCATCACTGACCTCGACGATCATGTCCAAAAACCAACGCCTAACAGCCACAGGGGAGAGAAGACAAAACAGAATCAACTCAGAGGAGAGAGAAATAAAAAGTAAAACTGTGTGAATGCCAGACTCAGATGCTGCTTTTCCTTACACTGATTGGTTCAGTGTTCGCATCACAAGCAGAGGCAGAAGCCTTTTGGTCCTTATTTGACCATGCCTCAGTAATAATAGGTATTTCACAAATGGCAATGTGCCAGACTGATTTTGTCACTGAACTTAATGGGAAGATAAGTTTCACCAATTAGCAGAGCTGAGCAGATCATTATCAGCTGGAAGTGACAGCAGACTGAGCGTCGGACTATTTTGCTTGCTCAGATTCCACATTGTACTAAAGCAGTGCGGTGGAAAATTTGGCTAGACATAATCTATGTATAATAGATTACTGAATAAGTAAATGTATTCAGTAAATGCCAACATCTTGTTTTGGCTGAAAATATGACTGCAGAGGGAAAACACATTGTTCTCCTGACTTTAAATTGAGATTTTACCAACAGATGATTGCTGATTTTCAGCGGTTTTAAGTAAGACACGATAAGACAGCTCTGACTTATGTGTTCTAGTTACACTCTTTGTATTTATTAGATCTGGCGAGGTGACAATGCTGTACCTCATTATTCTAAATGTACCAAAAAGAGCTTATGAATCAGTATGTCTCCCCCGACTGTGATTGCCAAATGCTCACCTGTGTTCCTCATTTCCTGCAAACTGCTTCCACATAGCCTCCAGGCCTTCAAAGGGGGTCACACGGAGGAGCTGGTACACTCTGATGGTATCCTCAGTCTTTGCATTGTCAATCTGGTAAGCGGTGGCTTCGGCCAAACGCTTGATCAATTCAACAGCCTATGAAAAAGAACAGAGAAAGCCACTATTTAAAAAATCGACACTTTTACAAACTTGCATGAAACTGGTATTTTTTGCAGGACAGCAAATCATAGGTTCTCGATTGAATGTCTACTATATTCCAAATTCTGAACGCAACAAAAGAAATTTCAGTTTGAATGAATAGATTTTTTTTAATGTTGTTTTAATGAGTCCTGCCATTATCTTTTCTCATTTATGCTGCATTAAATATCATGATTACCTTTGGCACGGGGTCGTCCAGGTTTTGCATCAGAAGGGGGATGTTGGCTTGCTCTTCAACAAACTTGTAAACCAGGCTGCCCTTGCTCTCCATGGTGCCCACAGGAATGCTTCCAACAGTGTCAGTCACACCGAGGAGCACTATTTCCTTCCTGCCAGAGCAGACATTTTAAGCAGCCATTATGTATAAGCATTGAAGATGAGGGGAATCTGCAGATATTCAGATGGCATTATTGCCTCACATTGTTTGCATCTTGAAAGTGCCGCCCTTGACATTGAAGGGAGTGAAATGATGTCGCTCCAGAGCGTGGGCCCTGGCAATGAGACCTCCCTCTGCTGTTGGTTTGACTGTGTAAACATATCTCACGGTTGAAATGACCGATTCGCCTCTCTAGATTGGAGGACACAAACAAAGCAAAAAAAGAGTATTGACTACAGCCCACTTCATTTATTATCGTGGAATCAGATCCAGCCACAGTGAGATAAACAGACCTCTTCAGATAATTTGTCGACAACAGCAGTGGCCATTCCCCTGTAGATTGCAGCTTTTTCCCTGCAGTTATTGGTATCAACAACTTGAGTGATGATCATGTCCTTTGTTTCCGCGTTGTCCTCTACAGCATAGTTACTCTGACACAATCCGTGGATGCCAACCTAAAAACAAAATAAAAGGTTTTTTTCACTACTGCAAGAAATTTTATTGAAAAACAAAAATTCAGAGTGGAACAAATCATGGCTTTAATGTGTACATACCTCCTCGAGCTCATAGACTCTCTGGGTGGTCTTGACAGTGACTTGGAGGAAATCAAGTATCCCTCTCACAATGTTGACAATACTGTCAGGAATCTCAGTGGGACCGCGGATGTCGCCAACACGTCCGTTGGCGTACTCAAACAGAAACGGCTTGACAAGCTGGTCGGCAATACGCTTGGTAAGCTTCGGGGAGGCATCAAAGGCGTTCTTCCCAGGGAAGCCATTGAACTCCTCGAAGGCCAGATCTGACACCTTTGTACCAAGAAATGAAATGAATACTTGAATCAGTCATTTAACACAGTAATGCGTGATATTTGTGGGGATAACTTTGGTTTGGTATGCCGGGTGGTGGCTAACGGTTAACAACTTAACAACAAGCTTATCATCTGAAGTTTACCAGCTTATATTCATGAGTGTGTGCAAGACACATGTAAGCATAGACAGTTAAATGCTAGACAACTTTAAATGCCTTAGAAGTGGAAAACTCTATGTCTAAGGCTGCAAATCCTCTGCATCCACATGGCACGCACAAGTCTTTCCTCAAACTGCACAGACCAGACTGGAAAGTAACAATGACACACAAATCATATAAAACAAACCAAGCCACTATATATCATATATGGCCTGATACTTATCTGGATTTGATTTGGTCTGTATTTTACTTTTTATTTTTCATGGTTGAGGCTGTGCTGGCACATGCATGTGGAAAGTGATGCCTGCGTAGTAGACATGCACATAGATTGGTCTGTCTCTGATCAAACCTTTTAGTGTTTATTTTCATCATATATGTGTTTTGTGCAGAAGAAGGAAGCCAGTGCATCAGCTCTGGTTTTTCACCAGGCATTTCTTAATTCTCGGCAGTATATGAGGTTAGCATTTCCTCCAGCGTTTGGAACGGGTCATGCAGGCACTCAGTATGCAAGTAAATGCATTATTTAGCTGTGAAACAGGGTGCTGCTAAAAAAAAAAAAAAAAAACAGAGGCAAAGAGAGAGCAAGAGTGCTTAACGAACTTTGCCTGCATAAGTAAAGGTGGAATCACTCAGTTAATCATGATAGCTTTGTTAGTTTGGAAACTTTTATGCTTTGAGTTGCTGTAACTTTTGATTTGTACTTTTTGGGTAATTTGCCGTCTATCTCCGCTCTGGATCTGCTTTGCTGTGATTCGGGGGTGGTTCCCGTCCCTGAGTGTGACATCGATCAAATTTGGCTGCCATATAAGTTGTATAAATTGCTGTCACTTCCTTGTTATCGCTAACTTTACTGCAGCCTGCTGGCAGCAAATGGCTCATTAAGCCATTTAAATGTGTGGCCTGTTATTTTTGCAGCTTTAGATTCTGGGCTGAACACAGTTTAATTGAAGATCAAGAAACAATGTATCAATATAATGAGCAGCAAACAATACAATCAATAGGTACCAGCACTATCATAGAAAATTGGAATTACTAAGGAAAATTTAATTCTGATAAATGGTTAAAAAAGTAGTTTCAGCTCAGGGGCTTCAGAACCCTGCATAACTTTTTAACAAATGTTGATCAAATGTACTTACAATTAATTTCTAGTGCATGAATAGATTATACATGACATATATTAGAGAAATGTTACGTATGAACCAGATAAGAAATTAATTGATCAATGATGTACCACTATGTTATAGCAGTTATATGCTGAGCAACGCTTTCTCATTTCATTTCACTAATTCACAATTTATTAAGTTATGGAAAGTTTCATAATTCTGAATTGTTGAACTTACCTGAAGCATGAAGGTTTGTGCAGACACTCCGGCAATTTTGACCTTGCACATCATTCTCACTCCTGACTCTGCCAGGTTCGGCATGCCACGTCCAACATTCACCTCTCCCTCATATTTGTACTCATAGGTCTTCCTCAGGTTGAGGCCAGGCTCTGAGAGATATTACAAACATAAATAAATAAATAAATACGTAGTAATAATAATCACAGTTTTGACTCGTTTTGTAAGGACAATCTTTGAATAAATTCATTTTATGTTTCTGTGTAAGGTAAAAGCAGACTTACCATAGCGGAGGTCTTCACATGCTAAAAGTGCAACACAAAAGTCAAACATACAGCAACGTCAGCATTGCAATTTTTTAACATCTACTGTATGAATACATTAACAAATTCATGTCTAAGTGGCTTTGGCTGACAATTTATGTATGTACAGCTACTTTGCTTCTTCAAAATGTCATATTTTCAGGATTATCTATTATTATCTTTTTTGAAATTATGCACTAGCTGTGCCCATCCCATAAAAGACATAACTTAACTTTACAAGTAAAATATGGTTAGTATTAAAACTGAGATTACAAGCACTCTTGCAACACCTGTAAAGCCTTAACTGCCAGGATTATGACAAACTCTTTATAAATGAGATATGAATAGAAGTGAAGCTGAAGTTACTTGGTGCCCATATACAAGCAATGAAAACTTACTGGCCAAGGCCACAAGGCAGCAGAGGAGGAAGCCCCACATGGTGAAATCAGGAGTGGGAGATTTTAGATTTTTCCCTTTTTATACTGACACTGGTTTTCAATGGGAAAACAAGTTGCATGGGGGCAGGCCACAGGTTTGGTTGAGGCATGTGATTGATTTAAAGTAAACATGCACTGAGATCACTGCGACAAAGGTGGGTAGGGAAAGGCGTCTGCAGTGCAAGCCATGTTGAAACCATTGACATTGTCAGATTGACACGAGTGACATGACAGGACAGTGTGAAAAACAAATAGTTGACAGAGCTGTCCAGCATACAAACCCAGCCTTTTAAACTTTGATTAGCTTTGTTTATTTCACTGCAGGACTTTGCTAAGCGTCTATCATGGCAAAACTTTCAGATTTGTGAGTCACAGGCAAGATCAGGCTGCCACTATCCTCAAATAAACTTCAAGAATAGCAAACTTGGCCTGCGGTGAATGTTACAAAGTCACAAAAACACATCATTTAATTGGTCAGGAACTTGAGTAAAGCATATTTTCACAGCTGAATGGAGCGATAAACCCAGCGAGGTACACTCTGATTCCCTCAGTGAAACCCAGCCAGGTGGAGTGACGGTGCAGGAGATGCAGGCTGGCTCAGTCTGTGAGCGGTGCCAGTGTCCCCTGGTAGCATCGCAAAGCTCTCTTCCAGGCAACAACAAAATCAGAGAGTGTGGTGAATCGTTCCTCTTCATGACAAATTTCCCTGCCTCGGCCTCCAGTGCCCAGTGCACAAGCTACCAGGCTACAGAAACAGCCATTTGATATGTGCAGCTTGAGGGTGATGACATCAAGCAGCAATCAGCCACATATGAGTGCCCATTCTTCTCGCTGTCTTTCAGGGTTACTTACTGATTGCACTACACACCAATCCCTTGTGTGATTATACTAAGAGGCCAGGTCTCTTGGCCGTCATACATCTTTCATTTCTACTCCTCGTTTTACCTCTAATCTTGTGCTGCTCTAATTTTGAGTCTCGGCATCAGCCAACAGAGGGCTCTGTTCCTCACACTTCTGCTTTGTAACAACCTTGAGGTGAAATCAAAGACTCTTCAGGATAAATGAGACGTAGGTGGCTCGTTTTAAACTTGCGCAGACTTCCAGTGGCAGACGGCGATGTGATGCGATGTGGTCCAGTTAGGTCAAGTCGAGCTTTTTCAGTCTACTCATAACATCTTACACACAAGTCATCACATTGCAAAAGAAGGTAGACATACAAATCATGCACACATGCAAAATGGTACTCAAGCATTTTTCACCTGAGAAGACACCACACACCACACTCCTCAATAAATTCTTAATTTCAAGACTGGACCACTTAAATTCACGTAATTAAGAACATGACTTGACTAAATTAAGGCATATTTCACGGGTGTCTCAATCTTTGTTTTAATTAAGGGGCAATTAAGGGGGTTTCATGCTATCCCTTAATGTGGCCTTTCAGGGATAATTGCCACTTTAAGGTGTGTTTAAGGTGTTAGTTCAGCTTTTTATGTTTTAAGTTGCATTTCAGGGATAATTCAGGAATAATAATATATAAAATATATAAAATTAAGGTGAGACCAATGAGGAAATAATAACTTCTGATTAACTGTTTCAGGGATCAACTAAAATTATATAAATTAAATAAATAAACTGCATATTTTTTTTTAGGAGCTTATTATAGCATTCCAGTAGTTATTCAAAATGTCTTAATCCATGCATGGAACTTAAGAATGTTTTAAGGTGTTCAGATGTAGGGATCCTCTTTCCTAGTGATACTTAGCACACAGTAATACATGTCTCACTCGTGGAAAAATGCTCGCTGACACTGGTCTCAGCCTGGCTCATTTGTTTGAAATGTTGCCTCATTACTCTGTATGGCACCCTGCTACCCAGGAAACAGGCTGATAATTAGGATTATTATGGTCATAAGCCCATAGCCAATGTATCTCAGTGGAAACACAACAAGATATTTACTCATCATGCTTAAAACCCAGGCTTCAGCTCCTGTGCCAAAGTGCCCGAGTGTTTGGCCCAAAGTGTTCCCCAATTTGTCCACTAGATGGGGCCATTGGCCTAGTTACTGAGTGGAGGGACACACTGCGTACAGTATACCGAACAATAAATTGTGTTGTTGCTCTTTAGGAAGGAAGGATGAAAGAATGCATTTAATAGAACAATTGATCTTGCACATAAAAGAGCTGTGGATCAAAGACACATGTTGATTTTCCACATTCATTTTAATAATTTACAAATCAATTTCACACAAGAAAGGATCAAACGAGCAGTGAGAAAACGGAGAGGTGGAATGCAATGCAAATAACTGCAAAGGAATTGGATTAAACTGAAAATATACACATATTTTAGTTTACTCTGACAAGAACTTATGTGGTGAAGTGTCCCGAAACTGGGAAAATTCCAAAAGGAAAAGGAAAATAAGGCATTTAAAAATGACAAGTGCTACATGTAATAGTTATAAGACATCTGTACGTTATTCCTCCCACAGTGTTATGTGTTTCCCAATAATCAAAGGTTATTGCAAAGTTGTAGACGTGAACGTACAACTGCAGTTTAATGAGCTTTGGTTGCGCTGGTTCATCTCAGGCATTCAAAGCAACATGGCACATTTTTGAAAAGCCTGTAGTATTCCTCTTGAATCTGCAATGATAAAACATAATAGAATAATATATTTAATATTTAATGTCCCTGTTCTTAATTTCTATTCAGTGTAACACATTATTAAAGTGAATTCCACATGGAGTTGACCATTTCTAAAAACAAGTGATAGCCTAAAGCTGTGGTTTTCAAAGTGAGGTCCGGGAACCCTTAAGTGTCCTTGGTAGGCTTCCTGGGGGTCCTCAGCAAAATGAGGAATAGTTTAACCTCAATGTAATGTGATTCAATAGATACAGTGCAGAAAAGCCCAGAAAATTAAAAAAAAAAAAAAACGACAGAAAATTAGAGAAACAACAACAACAAACAAATAAATAAAATTAAAAATTAGCCAAAAATATTTCAAAGAATTAAAAGAAAATTAATTATTTAGATGATATATTTAAACGTCAGATCAGTGATGGGGAATTGACATCATATTTCTTTTGTGTTTAACTGCTTGTGATAGGCGTCTGATGCAGCCTGCATTTAATACTGAACACAAACCAGAATTTCTCTTGATAGACGTGTCCTTAGGGGGTGAAATCTCTTCAAATGAGGGCCTGCAGCTGATTAAAAGTCAACTTGGGGGTCCAGAACATGAAAATGTTTGAAAAACCCTGGCTTAAAGATTAGGATAAGGAGGTTTCAGAAAGTTATTAGCTTGAATCCCTGTAATTATATCTTCGAAACAAAAAAGGAAATTGGTAGTGCTTTTCCATCTGTAAACAACCACTGTTGAAGCGCTCTTCAGCAAGGCATTTAACCCCACTGGCCAGAAATAGAGCATGAATGTGTGTGAGCAAAGTGGTGCAATGCTGAAAAAGTGTACACATTCAAAAATCAACCTTTCTTGGACAGATGAGGGATGGAAAAAAAATGCAAATGCGACTCAGGCGTTTACCTTTCTGGACAAGACGCACAGGAAGATGAAGATGAACATGCCCTGGAAGGCGTTGGTGATGGTGAAGAGATAGGCAGTGAGGGTGGTTTCATTGAGGATGTGCAGCACGCCGAAGGTCCAGGTCGCTCCCAGCACGAAGAGCAAGGCCAGAGCACCGCGGGCACATGACCTGGCGGTTATTATTCAGACTTCAGCGCCGTGTGTGTGGATGCAGACAAAAAACCTCCACTAATGATGTCACGACGCCATAATAATCTAACATAGTGAACTTCAAATTGATTCTGGTATTTTTCTGACCTAGTCAACACGAGCACACATAATCCTACCTGATGTTTTCATAATGGCTGATTTCAGGCTTTTTCACAGCGGTATGCCGGTACACTTTGTAGATGATTACTCCAAAAGCCAAGAGATTAACCTGAGTGGAGACAAACATGACAAACAAACATGATCAAATGAATCTTTCTCTTTGAAGCAAGCCCTTTCTGATGAATTCAATTAATGGTTTCATGTTTTTTTTAGGACATGAAAAAAGGCACTTGCTTCAATCTCATCTTATCAGCATTTTTGATCTTACCAGAATGATCAAACATGCAGGCCCAATGAAACTCCATATGAAGTTGTTTTCCGTGCTCAGCCAACACCTATAATACAAAGTGTTATTTAACAAACATGTTTACTGATTACATGGCTCTTTTAAGATTTCCTCGTTACAATAATTCCCTGCTCTCCTGCAAATACACGGAAAGCGCACAGATACAATCCTTGATATGCACTAAATGAGCACGCGCCATCGTAAACAAACTCAAATCTCTTGTGCTCACACTTTATCAGTGCCGTAATACTTGGAGCCCAGTGTTGCTGAGATGGTCACCACCACCGCTGGGCTCCCGTAGCCGAAGATGTAAAAGTTACGGTGCAGGAAGCCTTTGTTGTAGATGACGCCGACCACAATTAAGTACAGATGGATGCCCTCGATGCACATCCAGGCAAAGGCCGCGAGGAAGAAGTAATGCAGCAGCCCTGCGACAACAGAGCAGAAAAGCTGCAGAAACAAAGGGAGAGGGGGAGAGAGGGCGAGAGAGAATGTAAGGATAACCATTTACACCCTTTGATACATTGATAATGTATTTTCATTTTGGCAATATAGAAATGATCTTAAAAGGCCAGCTAAGTCTACTGTAGACAAGAAAAAGAGAAGAAAAAAGTAAAATGTATACATTTAAAAATTCAAAAAACATCTAAAATACACACAAAAAACAGAAAATATATGAATTTTTTTTTTGTAATATTCAAAAGTAGCTACTAAAGTCTACGCTTTGCAACAGAGAAACAATTAATTAATTAATTAATTAATGGAATTTGATGTGTTTTTTTTTTATGTGGGTTAATCTCAGCCGCCTAAACCCACCTTATGGGTGTTCATGTTGATCCCGACCAGGAAGATGAACTCGGCCATGAACAGACTGCAGCACAGGTTCTTGTGGATGGTGGTTCTGGTGCTCTGGATCTCGCTGAAGAACCAGAAGGTGAAGATGCACATGGACAGACAGATGAGGGAGATGATTATCCCCAGCTGCGTGATCCGGGTCAGGATGGTGTAGTGAGCCACCAGCT
Organism: Myripristis jacobus; assembly: GCA_900302555.1. Taxonomy (NCBI): domain Eukaryota; kingdom Metazoa; phylum Chordata; class Actinopteri; order Holocentriformes; family Holocentridae; genus Myripristis; species Myripristis jacobus. The sequence goes on from OMLB01057661.1 coordinate 20,243, forward strand.
GGGAAGCAAATGGAAATGGAAGTTGTCACTGTCAGCCCAAATTGTGGTTTCTTGTGTTACTGCTTGGAATTCCACAAAGAAAATCATGCACACACCACGGTTAGACAGATACTGGACTTTTACTAAAGATCCGATATCAAACAGTGATATGGTCCAGTGGTGATATGTATGATGAAGGTTCTTGTAAAATAGCTTGAGGAAACTGCATTACAGAAGCTGAGAATACTATAAATATTCATTATACATCAATTATTCATTATATAACAAATATGTATGATCTATAAGCTCTATCATAAAAAATTAGACTTTATCATTTATTATGAAGGGAAAATACTGTATACAGCATGACTCTCATCAGTGCTTCCTACTCACGAAAGCAGTGCCATCAGTAGTCAAGGTTGTATATTTTACCTGTTTAAAATCACAGTGAAATGAAAAATGACTTGACTGTCAGCTTGTTAGCTAATTCTCCATGCCAGAGGATTCAACTATGGACCAAAAAATGACCAAGAATTTACGGAATTGGTTACTTTCTACATTCTGGTAAACAGTGCATCTTCATCGGAGCCAAAAATTTCCAACCCAAAAAGAGCACATTTTTCAAGACTCACAATCCTTCCATAAAATACAGCTGCCTTTCTTCCTCTAGCTAATCACCCATTGGCTCACAATGGGTATTACTGTATGTCCCACCCCAACAACCCGTTTCTATGGGAACCACATCAAATGAAGGAAGGAAGAGGCTCTCAAAACGACGTTTCACTGTGACTTTAAACAGGACAAACTAGCATATCGAGCCGACTAACTCTCCTCATCAAAGGCTCAGTATTCTGTTTCTGCTGAATGCAACATCAATAAATGAATTATTTTCCTGGATGACAAAAGAAAAAAACCAAGGTTTCACCAACAATAAAAGCAGCACAATCCAAATGTGAGGCTATTAAATGTCATTTTAAGCCCCATTGAAAACACGGCCCTTAACAAAGTGTTTTTACAACGTGTGGTTGCTTACATTGGCCCGTCCGGAGGACATGAGGATAGCGAAATGTGTGAGGTGGTTGCAGGAGCATGTGGTTGCGGTGCTGTTGACGTGGACTCTCTCACAGCCATCAGTGGCCCAGTGGCCTTGCAGGGTGGCCGGCTCATACTCCCAAAAAGCACACTTGGTCACATCAGCTGTAGTGTCTATAGGCTTCGGGGAATAGGGAATGAAAAAGACGCTGTTATTTTTTGTATGGCACTCATAATACCACACCAGCAGAGGGTCCTAAACTAATCATGCTTTTGTCAAAATTACACCATCCAAAAGCTGAAGGCAAATTATATTTTAAGGTTTTTGCTAAAATATCCGCAAAGCCACTATTGACATTCACACTATCATTTTCCAGACACAAAGTCCTGAAAATGGCACCACTGCAGTACTCATAATCTGTTGTTGGAAAAATAAATTGCAGCTATTAAAATATTAAAATAATTATTACGCTCGGTATAGCTAATTGTTGTTTAACAAAAGCACATGACACAATAACACAGGCATCAAATGAATAAGACCAGGAATTTGGATCAAATTAACTCTTGGCCCACTGGCTCTGTTGTGATGCTGCTGCCATTTCAAAGGCATTTATTTTTAAGGTTTTCACAGCTCAGCATTGTGAGCCGTTTAGTCAGTGAGAAAGTCAGTGAGCTACACTCCCTCTGCTGGAGCCTCAAGGGTCCAACAAAAATGCACTTTCATTTCCTTATACATTATCATAATCTTAAATGAAACTATCAGTACATTAACTTTAAGGGTTATTTCTTTCATCATCTGTATAGTGTACATTATTCTTCAGCAATTTCTCACGGCTTCATTGTTGCAATGTAATTGAGAAGTTATAGCAGACATAGAGGAAAAAATCTGAATAAATCAGTGATATAATTTTTGTAAACAATTAGACTGAAATACAACTTTATACCAAAGCACAAACTGTGTGCATTTATTTTAATTTTACTTTTCTGGGGACTCAGTAATAGTCATCAAGTTATTGCCTGATTCAGAGCAGGAATATGAAAGCTATTTCTCGAAACAAAAGAGTGTAAAACAATGGCTTAAAGCCGACAAAGACATCTGTCAGCAGGATAGGTGATACAGTTTTGATGAAGTTTTCAAGATGAACAGGATCTTATCGGTAGCTTCCTTGAGTTACAGCACACACACACACACACACACACACACACACACCAATCAATATGAAGGGCTAAGACTGGTTGGGGGCAGAGAGGGGAAGAAAAAATGTTTGCAGAACATCACTGTTCTGCACAACATGCCTTGTCCTTGCATGTGATTTACTTTTGTTAATTCAAACAAAAAATTCTGCTAATTGTGTGAGATCATTATCCATCATGATAATGAATTGGAATAGACTGTCGTTATAATTGATGCATTTTTGCTTATTTAAGGAGGTGATAGTATCTTGAATAAGGGAAAATAAGCAAAAGCCACCCGCATCAGAAGACTAAATTCAAAAGAAACCTGCAAACCAGGCTGAGTTGTCTAACCCCGTTGCCAGATTATTCACTACAAGGTAACCGCGGACCTCTGAGGTACCAAAACGTTTGAAGGTACAGAGTAACCGTGCAGGAAAAAAACAGCAAACAATGAAACAGTGAAAAACAAGTCTCAGCACTCTGTATAATCTTTACCTCATTGTGTCTCAGAGTGAAGGTGACATGGTCAAGTTGGTAAACGTCAGCAGGTTTGACGGCTGCTGCGATGACTTGGGAGTTGACAGTGATTTCCCCTGTTCCTGCGTACCGCGAGTAGTCAGTGACACCTGGGTCGCTGCTCGGCTTCAGGATGTCACCCACGCTGTCATATCGCACAAACACCACTGACACACTTCCTGATGGACAGAAAGTTTTAAAATGACAGTGTCTTTTTTTCCATTTCCTTTTTTTTTAAATCAAACTTTTCCATCCTCCATCAGTTAACTTAGGTGTTTGTTAGTTGGATAGGAGATTTCTGAAGATTAATATGGGAAAATAATAAATGTACATATTGTGTGTCAGTGTGTAGACTGAACAACTGTGTGGTGAACATATTAACATGTCAATCTGTTACAATTTTCCTGTATCATTTCCCCTTTTTTTTTTACCTATCTTACCATTTCTGCCTTGTTCTGGCCTGGATTTTGGAGTCAGACTTATATGATCTGCTCCCATGGAAACAGACAGCTTAGCTTTTGTCTGATGAACACCAAAGGTGTACAGTTTCAATTCTGTGGATCAGAGAAGAATGATGGCAGCGTGTGAGAATAACAATTATCCACAACGTCCATATCTTCACCATCAAAGATTGCGATAGCTAGATTGAGAATTTACTATCAGTTTGTCTGTCTGCAAGAGCTCTCTTTGTTGATAATCATCTCACCCAGTTCGGTAGCTTTGATCTCAAGCTCGGCTGGGGTTTTGTAGCTGCTGGCCAAAGCCAGAGTACTTTCCTCAACTGTATGTAGCAGTTTGGTGATGGTATACTCCCTACGCTCTTCTTTGATTCTGCTCCAAGCCACCAGTTCATCTTTCTCCACCAAGTTGTTTACGGCTTTCACAAATTTCTGTTGAAAAGAAGACAAGAATGATCATAACAGTGTGCATAGAAAACAGTGCCATGAATTGCTACGTAGGGTTACGTTGATGGGGTTACACTGGCTCACCAGTATTGCCCTCTCAATTAAATACGGAATATGATGCAGGTTCCTCTCCGACCTCAACTACATTAAGAAGTCTATAAACTTGGCAATTTAGCTATTTTCTTTATGGATTTTATTTATTCATTTAATGGTCCAGTAGTGCATTTTGGTCAATTATTTCTTCATTTAAAGCTATTAATTTATCCTCGAGTTTCCCTCTCCACTGAATAGGTGAGGTGAGTCACCCTGCATTAAAGAGCTGCTTATGCAGTGGAGTGGAGACTTTAGTGTCCCATGGTGGTTAAAATGTTGTTTCCACCAAGAATCAAATTCAGAGGCAAACGCTGAGTGCTTGTAATGTTTTGGCAGGAAAATAGAAGATAATGCACACTGGCGTAGCATTTTAAGTATAGTAGAATAGAATGTATGTAGAACGTACCTAGAATAATATTGTATTATTTAGTCTCTGAGCAAAGCGCTGAAAATGCATGTAAAAACGAGTATATTTGATGAATGTTGATTTACAACAACAGGTCGGGCAAAAGCTGCATAACACTAAGAATGGTAAATGGAGATTACAGTCAGAGTTGAGTTGATGACAGAGGGTTTATCCTTCTCTCTGACACCCAGCATCGATGTGGACCGAGACAAGGCCTCGACGTATGCGATGACCTCAACTGAGGTGAGGTCTCCCGATGTCCGCTTGGTGATCTCCCCGAGTAGACTCTGGGGCTCTGTGAGGTTGCTCATCTTTAAATAAAAGAGAGAGTGAAATGAATCCCGCCCCATCCTTTTTATCTAACTTTTATTTAATCAGGCATGCCACTCACAAGGTCAAATGGGATAATGCAACATGAGGAAAGGCACAAGGAGAAACTTAAGATAAATTCAATTCCAATAAGAAAGCCTTTCTACAGAGGAGCAAAATCTGGATTATGACATATTCAGAAAATGTTAACATATAAAAAAGGAGCTATGAATCAAGGTACAAGTAGACCTTAGTGGTCCTTGTTTGATCCAATAATGTGAAATGACCAAACTCTGACTGCTATGTTTGTCACCACTAGCAACTGAAGTTTCCTGTCAAGTTTAGTTTCATTGTCACCAATAGAGGGCAGTGTCATCATGTCTATTTTCCCCATACTTGGCTGCATTATTGAAGAGGGGTACTCACATATTCAAGTGTTTTGTTGACAGTCTGTGTGATGCACCCAGTGGTGTCATGGCAGTATTTTTGGGGATGCTCTGGAAAACAATAATTACCAAAAGTGTGTCTTTGATTAGTGAACTGTTCCCGTTGTGTGCTGTCTGAATTCCACTGAACGTGTGCAGCGCATAGCCGAATATGTCACATCACTCTCTTTGTCATTAAGGCTGCTTGAAACATCAGAAAATTTAACATTGCACCATTTACCTGATGCATTGCATCATGGGTTCTCCAGAAAGCTTTAAACTGGCTGATGCAGCCAATTTAAAGAGAAAGAAATTTGAAAAGAAAAAAAAGATAAAGACAGTGTGTGTGTGTGTGTGTGTGTGTGTGTGTGTGTGTGTGTGTGTGTGTGTGTGTGCGTGTGTGT
>OMLB01057662.1:0-12921 GCA_900302555.1 Myripristis jacobus
GAATGTGCAGCCCATCTGCATGCTGTAGCTAAACTGCGTGAAACCTCTGACACAACAGCAAATGGCATTTTCTAATTTAACATCCAAAAAAAAGGGAGAAATTTTTTATAATATTCCGCCTCATAACAGAGGCAATGAGAAATCTGCATCTGCGGTGCTATGGCAACTTATAAAGCTGCTTGGTGCCATCTGTTGGTCTGGGTGAACAACACCAACATGTTTAACATAACTAAGCCAATCAACTCTTTATACTCACTGTAGTGTTTGTCTTACAGTCGGCCCTGGAAGCTGTCACAGACACAGGCCCTCGTTTCTCGTTGCAAGGCGCAATTTCGTGCCGCAGACATTCACATGTTATAAATTGCTTTCCTCACTCAACGCTAACGCCCACCACCCATTTCCACCGTATGTATCCGGAGCAATGATGAATGTGTAAGCCGCCCTTATTAAATGTGAGAGTCACGGACTGAAGCACCGGCTCCGCAGCGAGCGAGTCCGGCCCAGCTTTCAAAATGCCTTTTCAAATTTTCCCAGCGCCATGTGAGACACGGCCTCAGTCTAATGTTACTCAGCCAGCAGCCCTGTGCTCTGTGATTCTGCTCATGTTAACTCAACCACTGAGATTACTTCTGCCTTCAGAGTCGAGATCTGCATACCAGAAAAATCATTAGCACCTCTCATAAAAAAAAAAAAAAAAAAAATCTTTCCTTTCCCCTCCAGCCGTCAAAATGTTTAGAAAGCACAACAGGTTGCCACATTACAGCTTACTTAAAGCATACGCATAGCCGACAATATTCATGTCCTTGAAAACTTGGTTACATCCTTCTCTTGGGCGCCCGGCCTCACTCCGAAGGCCTTATCATTACCATTGATTGAGTTTGTTTATGAAGTTCAGTGGATTCCTCTGCAGGCTCTATCCAGATGACGGAGGTCTAGAGGCTCATCCTTCACCCTCATCAGACAGTTTTCTAATCAGCTCCATCGACTGCTCCTGTGGGCATCTGGCAGCACACACTGTTTTGTGTTTGATTGAGTTCAGATGGGTAAAATAACACTGGACTCGACTTCTCTCTCTGCGGAGCCGACGCTTCAGTCCGTGACTCTCACATTTAATAAGGGTGGCTTACACATTTATCATCGCTCTGGATACATACGGTGGACATGTGTGGTGGCCGTTAGCGCTGAGTAGGGAAGGCAATTTATAACATGTGAATGTCTGCGCTATGAAATTGCATCTCGCAACGAGAGACGAGGGCCTGTTTCAGTGAAAGCTTCCAGCATGGGGCTGTAAGGCAAACACTGCAATGAAGACGAAGAGCTGATTTGCTTAATGATGTTAAAGATATTGGTGTTATTCATGGCCTTAAACACTCAAAAATGTGAAAGAGGAGGTTGTCAGTATTATGAGGAGTAGTATTTTTGCTACTCTCTGGAAAAAAAAACCCTAAGATCTAGTCATAATAAACATAATTTGTTTTCCAAGTTGGTTCAAAATAGCCATATTAGCTTATATGTGGTGGATATACTACCATTACATTACATTTACATGAGTATTGTACTTCAATACATTTTTTGAATATCTGTACTTTACTTATTATTATCATTATTTTAAAACACTTAAACTTCAAAGACAAGTATTGTACTTTTGATGCCACAACATTTCTACAGGTTTGAATTTGTCTGTAGATTTGATGCGATTGGCCACATGCCATGTTACTCACAGGAGAAAAAAAAAAACAATCACCGCACTCTCTGAACTTGGTTTGATCTCAAAGTAGAAATATGTCATCCAGCTCTGTGAAACGAGCCTAAGCAAGACATCCATCTTCAAGGTAAAATGCCTAACTACGACTGAAATGACTAACCCTGCAGTGATACATACATCCATGCGTTCATTAGGTGGTTCCAGAGAGTTACCAGGATCTGTAAACAATACAATGCCAACCAGTGCAGTGATATTAAAAAGAACAACCAAGCACTCCAGTAGTTTAAAAAATTCGACTTGTAGCAGAGTACTATTTGACCAGGAGTATGTATACTTTGACTCATGTAATGTGACTGTGTATTTTTTCCACCACTAGGAAAGCTAGTTTCCATGTTACTGTGCAAATTCATGAAATCTGTGGTCATAAATAAACCATGGAGAAAAAGAAAAAGTCATTGCCATTGATTTATTTATCTACATTTTGACCTTTCTTTGCCAACCAGGTTTGTCAGTAAGTTCGCTTGCGCTCACAAAAGCTGCCGTTTTCTTGCTCCGCCAGTTCAAGATGGACTTGCCTGTATGGCCAAGGCTCCAGTTCACAGTTCTGGCTAAATTTACCACACAATTGTGGTAAAGCAAGAAGAGTGGACCATCTCTTCAGACAGAGGACAGATGTCACGTACAGCGGCTGAATAGCGCAGTGTCAGATGAAGCCACTTCATCATACTTACGAGGCCAATATGATGGAGGTCACGGAGCCCACAGAGGAAGGAAGCTTGGCATCCACCGTGTGATGTTTGGCTTTTACACTGACTGCATTGAACTGACCGCCCTCCAACCGCGACCCTACCACACACACACACACACACACACACACACACACACACACAAATTGAATTAGCTTGAACACATCTTTCATTCCTGAGGGAAAATATTTAATCCTCCTTTTTCCTTTTTTTTTTAATCTAAAAATGAATGTTGTGATGAAAACAGGGTAACATTTTACTTTGCAATACAAGTCCACAATATACTATATAGGTGCTTGATGGAAACCTGCTTAATACCCAGTGTATTGATATCAGAGTGACACGCTTGAACTTGAAAGTGTACAAACATAATGCAGAAAACTGAACAGGATTTACTGACATTTCCTGATGGATATTGGTATTGGAAAGAGGATTAAACAGGAAACACTACATAAAAGCACAATATCAGACTATGAAATGCAGATAGAGGAAATTCAAATCAGTAGGATTTGGTAAATGTTCAAAGTAGAAATAGTTCTGGTTGCAGGGTAATAAAATTTAATAGAAAGAAGGTGCAATGTTCTCCTTAGTCTTGCACATTTATAAATTATAGTCAGTGAAATTTCTAATAAATTGCAAAAGAGGAGAACAGAAATACTAATGAAAGTTTAATCTTTTTATATGTAACACCTAAGGACAAAGTAACTCTACAGTCATTTCTGATTTTTTTAAGTTGAACAGGTGAAGTGTACTTTTGCAATTATGCCTTTCTATTTACACTGCATTAATTATACAGCATGCTAATCTGTTGCTGTTTTTCAAAACATCTATTGGAATGAATGAAATTGGGTCTCCTTCAAATCAACAGAGCATGAAGCTGTGAACTAACTGTAATTGCCTCGGTAGGAATGCTCACTCACCAACCAACACTGCAAGACAGCAGTAATGCTGGTCAGCTCCCTGGCGTAAAAAGTGTGCACATGAATATAGCCCTCACTCCCCAGTAACTAAATCCCCAAGGATCTTGCTAGGTCAGCTTGCCTGGTTAAGGATTATGATAAAGCTATAATAATCATGAAACTATTAACATATCATACTATTGTAACTGTATTTTGCGATACATACAGAATAAAGCCCTTAGTATGATCTCCATAGAGCTAAAATGGTCTGAGAGCCTTCTTCTTATCCAGTCCTGGTTCCCTGTCATAAACATAAAACGGCTGTCACTTTTTATTTAATCACCTCTGCCAGGCAGCAGCCAAGAAGGGATCATGTGTTTAATCATGTGTATCTGTCCACAGCTAATCTCAAATACTAATGGCCATATCAGCCTAAAATTTCTTGTGCACAGTAATGGCTATATGATCAAGGACCTCTTGTGGTTGTGATGATTTAAAACTTTTGAAAAACTTGTTTTATACAGTGATTGAGTGCTAATTCTTCACTCCTGTTAACCGTCAGTAGGAGCCACAAGTGATCAACAACAGCTTCAGTTTGGAATCTTTTTTCTTTTTTTCCCATATAAACATTGTGTCTGGAGATTTGTTTCCATACAGCCTGTCTGCTCTGGTTACACTTGGTAATGTACTCTGCATTTTGTCTCCCCTTCATTCCACTGCTATCCCCATCCACGCTGGACACACAGCCTGCTCTGCGGGTCCTGTTTGCCACCCACATGCCCCCAGACACGCCTGGCAGAGATCTGCACTCCACCAAGTGCACCCCTCTAATTGAAACTGTTATGGAAATGAGCACAGTTTTCAGTGTGCACTGTGCATGCCACCCACAGAGTTAGAATGGTCGGCACAACAGCCAGAATATTTAGTAAAGACAGTGGTGGCTTGGCCATCCGGAGCGGCAAGATAATTTCCAGTTCAGCCCACTGAAATGAGATGATACAGAAAGAGCAGAGTTTAATCTCTCTCTTCTGTGCCAGCCTGTTTGTGAAAAGTAATTTAAGAGAGAACCCTGTTGTGATAATCTTTCCTTATTTGACTAGTGGTGGCTCACACCACTTTAGGGGGGAGGGAGGGGGGTGTTTAACATGCCACTGCAAAGCAAACCAAGGTGTCGAACAGGATTTAACAAAGTGAATTGGCCCACATGAGATTAACAGGCTTTTATGATTCCAGCAAAGACAATGTGAGTCTTTTTCTTTTTTTTTTATGTCTTTATATGGTTTTTCCCAAGCACTATAACTGTGCAGGACTGTGTACTTACACACATGGAAACAGGAGCTGACATTAAGAGTAAATGTCAGAATACACAAGTGTGCATTAGACATGTAGTCACTATTTGCATTCATGCAGTGCGGCACGGAGTAGTCGTGCTGCTGCAGGTGAAAGCATAACTGCTTGCTGGAAAAACAAGCACATGGGATGAGCATGCATGAAATACCTCTGAACATGAGAGTAGGAGTAGAGATATTGGCCTTGAGGCTTAAGAGGTGTATTGTTCAAAGATTGGTGAAGACGTACATTAAGTAGTGCAAGATTGTGCAAAACAAGCTTCTCTATACTAAATGGAGGAGACTAGACAGTAACAGAGATGCTTCTACAGTCAGTTCCCATAGCAAGTGGTGGGTTGGGAGTCCAATTCAGTCGGCTGACAGATGGTGAGTAGTTATGGTCTTAATCGCCTGGTGCCATCTTCAAGAAAAAAGTGATAATCAGCACATGGCTCCATGGCTGTTCAGGGTCAACATTAACTCCGCTGACGGTTCAAGAGGCTTTGATTGCATCTACATAGTGGTCTTGTGCCGTGGCAAACACGTAAAGCATGGGATTTTGCTGCATTGCTACTGACCTTATGCTCCCTACCCGATTTCACTGTTGTCTTTGTATTTGCTGTTGCTGGACTTAGCAAAGATACGCACTAGCATGGATAATCCCAAACCAAATAAACAATGTGTACATCGAATAAAGGGCCTGGCTCATTGCTGAATTGTAAAGAGAAGTTGCTTGCATTTTTTCACTCAAAAATGACTTGGCTTGGGAAGTTTTCAGATCCCTGGCTAGATGCTTTGGAAGCGGAAAGACAAAAGCAGCAAGACAGTGGCGCATACATTGGATTATTTGTCATGTCTTTATGTCATTTTAATGATTTAGCATTGGCAGCTGACAGCAGAAATGGTCAACAAAACAATCTCAAAACTGAAGTGAAAAAAAAAAACAGGAAGCTGTGAATGGACGGAATCGACTTTTAGTTCATGTTGCACTTATCGGGCAGAATTAGCTTTCATAAAACGAAAACATATCGGCAGGGAACCACGCAAGCTGGCCTGGCTTCTTACCGCTGATGACTGAAAAGTTCAGCTGCGGCTAGTTTTGGGGAACCTATGGAGCCGTAGTCGCTCAGCGCTGTAGGAAATGAAATAACTCTCAGCGCCTTGCTGTTCAAGTTGCTTGCACTCTGAATGCACAGTTCCTCCTCTTGTCTTCAGCCTCATGTCACGCAGCTCCTACATGAAGGGCAACTGGCGGCCAATCATCCACTCAGCAGTGCGAATAACACGTTGGAGCTCAGCCTTGGGGAGGGAGGAGCTGGAGGAGCACCAGACTGTGATGGAGGATACAAGGATGCTTTTGATTACTGACCGCTACAACTGGACCTGAATCAGTTGAAAGTCATTGATTTTGCTCAATTGCCGCAGGAAGAAAATCTCTTTATTGGACCTTCTTGATTAAACAGGAGATGTTCTCAATTAAAGGTGTTGGTGATGTTAGTCCCTTACAATTTCAATATCTCAGCTGAATTCAGAGCAGAGACATTATAGCTACACAATGCAACTTTGCAAACTGACTTGAAAACAGTAAATTGGGAGGGGGTCTTCTGGCTTAAATGTCTTCTTGTGTGAGGCTGGTGTGTGATGAGTTGTTTCCTATGGGAAGAGAGTATTTCTTTACCAGTGAGGATTCCTTACACCAAGCATTTCTTTAGACAAATAGTGTCTCTGTTAGTGAGGATGGGATGCTGTTCTCGGTTGCAGCCCCAGATTCTGATTTAGGCTGATAAGATGGGTGTATTCTACATAACAAATCTTGCCTTGCTTTAAGCGGCTTTTACCTCCATGGGGGGATGAGCAAGTGGGTTTGTGCAGAACAGAAGTCCTGATTGCTAGAGTTTTGACTATGCTGAGCTCCAGCTTCACTCCCCCCCTGTACATATCATTGGAGATGATGGAGTGTTTAAAAAAAAGCACTCCACTAAAATAAAATACCCAGGATGATATACTGGCTCTAATGAAAAGCGGTTATTCAATGATAAACTGCTTACCATTATTGTAAAACATGATATCTGTCTCACATAAATTGATAAATCTTCCACTTAATATAATTAGAAGAAGTAATTTTATTAGAATGATGTAGTTCCCTAAATTCCTATGTTTTTTTCATCAATACCAATTATTCCCCCGCTTTAAAAAAGTTGATTCATTTACAAGTGATTTTATCTGGACTAACAAAATTCATAGATTAAGAGGACAGCTTCTTCATTTGCCCAGGTCAGGATTCACCCTGGCCTTAATTTAGCAGATACAGCCGACAGCATGAAGATTTTGTGGGGTAGAATCATGTTATCAAGCAGCGAGAAGGAGGTCAATGGATTAAAATCCCCCTTGAGCTATTTATCAAGTCCCTAAAAATAATCTCTGTTCATCAATATTACATATTGAGATTTTTTTTCCATGGAAAAACATCCCTTAGCGCTTTAAAACGGCTTAAATGTAACTTAAAAACCTTGCCTTCATTAAGAATGCGTGGATCTATAAATATGCAAATAGGCACCAACTCGTAACCAGAGCTCTGTTCACATGACATGGAAGTCCGGCTCTATTCACTGTATTTGATAAGCTCTACAGTCACCTCCACCTTCAGAAGAGGACTGTGAAAACATGTGACAAACCTCTAGTGACAACGTCTGCACAGATACAAGTCAGTGCAGTCAAGGTTGGACATTTTAGGAGACATAAATGTTAGAAAAATGCATTTTTAGTTTAGGGGGACTCCAATATACAAAATGCTGCATGATTTTTTTTCTTTAAGTTGCATGTTTTAAAGTGGTCAAACTAAGAATACATGGCATTTTACCATTAACAACACTGTAAGATCTTGGTATGACCTGAAAGGCATCAGCACAATCGCAGATTTAATACAAAGTAAAATCAAACTAAAACGTGTATCTAATGTAACACTGGAAGTTTTGGATATGGTCAAATGAAAGCTTTAGTCAAAACTTTGATCTTTAAAACACTGAAATTACATGAAATAACATTTAAATCACATATTGCATATGAATCATCAGAAAGATATATTGGTCTATGTCAAAGGGAGTTACAGTCCTATGCTGATGATGATGTTTGCGATCAATTAAAAAGAAATGCATTTATGACCATGATATAGTATCCTGATGAAAGATTTTGAAAAATCTGTAATGAAAGTTGTTATAAAAGTTGTTATAAATCCAAGAAACAAATAGACCCCTATTCTGAAAATGTAAGGAGAGGACTTCATGGAAATTGGTTATAAGATATCACACGTGAGAATTTTGTTGTCAGCTTTAACTGTTAAAAGTTTGTTAATGTTTAACCAGAAAGCAGATTAAATCCCTAGGATTTTAAGCAAATGAAGTATTCCATGAAATAATGATCTTAATATTGAAAGAAGCTTTGGAAAGAATACAATTAGGCAGCTTGTTTCTGTTTGGACGAGGCTGCTGTGACTGCCTTCATAGCAAGCAGCCCATTTTATGTGAGAGAAGAGATATTGTTCTGTGAATTGGTTACCCTCCCAGGAGCATTTGTTTTGTTCTGTTATTGATAAATCACTTTTCCTGTGACAAGGTATGCTTTGGCAAAAGCTTTATCTTCTTTGCTAACGATCTGCAAAATCCCCATCCTCCCACCCCCGTCCAATTTCCTTACTCAAACTTTCTGTTTTGTTCTGTTGAATCTTTGCCAGTGTTTCTTGTCTTGTAATGTCCGAAAGACATTTTAATGCGAGTTTACATAAACTAATGAGCTGGTTTAACTTGAGGCCTAAAACCGCCCTGGATGTAGTGGGAAATGTTCTTTTCTGGCAGCCGTGGCAAATTCAATTTAATTCAGTTCAAATCAGGTCTATTCTATTCTGAGGTTGCACAGGAAGTTCTTGTTGTTGCTGTTTTGTTTTTTCTTTGTTTTCTTTTTTTCCCTCTTTCTAGTTTTCTTTTGTTTTCTTCTGGTCTTCAGATTTCTCCAGATTTTCTGGCCATTTCGCCCTCACGCTGACACGGCACACTAGTGTGCCCACTCTATCTCTAATTAGATTTTGATTGTAATGCTGTTTTCGGTTTTCTCATTTTATCAGAATCATCTCCAATTTCACTCAGGTGAGAAGAAAAAAACCCTCCATCACACTCCTCTGGGTTATTTACCAAAGCTGCTGTCACCCATTTTACTCCCATACAGAGGGGAAGGGACGCTGTAATTTTTAAAGCCTGGCGATGTGCTCCCTCTGCTGCCTCCCGCCGGCATAGCTCTGCTGAAAAAGGGCCTCGTGTCAAACAGTAGGATCACGCCTCATCCATCAGCAGCCAAATGAAAATGAGCTCAGGGACAGGAGGAACACACCTGTGCCTGTTTCAGCTGGCAGGAATCAACCGTTTCCTCCATTCTGGTTAACATGGTGGTGATTTGCTTGCAAGGCGTGTTGATAAATTGTTAAATTGTTGGTGAGACCACAGAAGGGGGTTTACTTTCATCCCTGTGTCAATATTTGCGTGGCATTTGCATGAAGCAGGGATTTTGTCATTTTGCAATATGATGCGTGCGAGTTAAACCCTGAGCTACGCTGCTGAATGAAAGAGGCCTCACCATGCAGGCTTCTGAATTTTCCTCCATAAAATTGATGTGAGGGTTATCGAACACAAACAGCAAATGTGTCTGTGATAGTGGGGAAGTGATGCATACATTAGCCGCGGACTCTTGAGGAGATTTTTCATGCGCTGCAGAACTGGGCTGCAGTTAATGGGAGCTGTGAGGCAAGCACCACCTAAAATAATGACTCGCAAATGGGCTGAAATGGTACACAATATATCAAATGAAAGGAGACAGACCAACACGATGAGATGAGGTAAAAGCTTTATAATAAAGGCATGATCATCTCTGATTTTACACGGAGGCTGTTCTGTGAGAAATGACTTGTCAAATTTAATAATCAATGCTGATCCTGCGCACGGCCCCTGCCAAAATGAGCTCAAATTTACTGCATTTATTATTTTGTGCATGTTAGTATGAAGTGCCACGTAGCATAAAGAAAATTTGTTTCCCGGGCCGAAGAAGATCAAGCGTATCTGTAATTTAGTTTTCCCCTCCTCTGTCATTTTAAAAGTCCTAAATTCACATTTCACATGCAATCCTGTTATTCTTCCAGCTGAGTCCTTCACTCAGAAAGTTATGCAAAGATTTCTTTATAAGCTGAACCACTCCACCACATGTGGCCTTTAATCTGTTTTGAATTTTACTTCTGCATTTTCTGATAGTTGTTTCTTTCTCTTAACCTTCAGCCAGTGTTTCCAAAAATTTGCCGATGAGATTAGATGATTAGATGAAATTTTAATGATGCCCAATGGGAAATTGGGTCAGCACGGCCAGCAGAGAAAAGGAAAGTGATAAGAATAAGACAACCTGAGGCTACTGAGAATGGGGAAAACAAACAATTACAGCAACCACACAATGTTTTCCTTGTCCTGTCTACAAATAGGAGAACCGATGTGCAAATATGTGGTGTAAGACAGTCATAATGTTCGAATCACAGAGGCAATGGAGTGAAATGAGTCCTGGCATGAAATGCTTGTTTAACTTTTGGAGCATGAAAAGAAGCAGGATGGAGGCACGTGTTGGATGGATGGTTTCAGTATGAATTCAGTCAACTTTGTTTATGAAATCTGACTATCATGATTGTGAAAGTATTTTTGTTCTTGTTTTGTTTTTGTTCTTGCTGCAGCTAGAATATCTTAATGGCAACTGAGTTACTGCCTACTAATAATAAAAAATGAGGGGTGCCAATATCAGTTTATCTGCCATCTGTGGTAAAAAATACAAAAATACATTACACTGGAATTTAGTTTCGCACAATGGAGATATGCAAAGTACACAATCAGAATAAAGTACAACCAAAATTGCACAATAGCAAAATGCAAAAAAGGTTCAGTGCAATGAAAAAATGCAAAGCAGCACTTTAGGGCATGTGCAGCACAATACATCTAGCACTGTATGCACTGCAGATTAAATACATTTAGGCCTGAGATTTTACATGGTATTCAGGTTTTTCTTGATGAAATGGATGCTAAAAGTGAAAATATCCTTTTGGATGTCAACAGCAAAGTGCAGCCAGTTTGCAAACCAACCTCTCAAAAAGAAAAAGCTGAAGAACGCCGACAACATGTGAAATCGCCGTGAACAGAGGCGACTTTGTATTCTGGTCAAGGAAGTCTAGAAAATGGAATGAGCTGATTCAAAGACAGAGCTTCAGCTTTTGTGTTTTTTCCCCTGTCTTTCTGTCTTTTTTTCATGATGCCCTGCTGGGTCCATTTCTTTACACTATAGACTGACGTTTCAGTACCCGAGTTGAATCGCTGGAGGACCTCGGGAAAGGTATCTGACAACACAAGTCAGCCAGCAGTATGTTTATCAAGGGACCAGCAAAAATCCCATGGTCCTGTGCCATGACTTCTGCAGCTACTAGAAACATCATGCACAGTGCAACACACTCACCAATTACTGCTGTACATTAGAAAGACTTTTGACAAAAGACCTGATCACCATTATAGATTGATAATCATACAGTTTTACACGGACTACCTTTAGGTCAATGACAGGTGACCATAAGCTATACCAGAGATTTATCAGTGTTGTTGCAGTTCCTATTGGTTGACAGTGGAGGTCAATAAGTGTTATTGACTTTCTTAGTGCCCCTTTGATTTCTCCATGGGAGGGACACAGCTTGTTGTATTTACTTAACTTAAGTTTATTCACCAGAACAGTTGTATTAAATGGATTGAAAGCTTTGCTCAAAATAATTCAAACTGTGAAAACCCCTCAACTTACACCGGTCGAAAACACGATAAGATCTTTTTTTTTTTTTTCCAAATAAATACTCTCGAGACAAGCAAACATAAAGCACAATCAATACACAATGGAGTCAATATCCAACATGAAATTGCCTCAAGTCTAACTCATACATAAAGCACATCTTTAAAGTGAACCGCATCTGGAGCAATAACCCTGGATCGAAGAACTTTAAAATTTTGATTACATTACAGCTACTGCATCGCCAGAGTGTAGAAAAATGAAAATCATTGTTGTGCTGCACAAATGTACCCAAATGATGGAAGCAACAAAACCTCAAGCATGATTACTAATGCTGCAAGAAAAAAACAGCCTGCAGAGACGTACTTGGAATGAACCCCAAAGTGTGACTCACTACATTTGGTCACGCCACCATCAGGCCAACACTGCAGCCGCAAATACCTCTAAACAATTCTTCAGCTGCTTTAAGCCCCTTACAGACAGGATTTGTTTTTGTTTTTTTATCAGGGCAAGGTGAGCATTTCCATTAACATTGTGCCACTTCCTGTTGGAAATAACTTCTCCTGGAATCCCTATTCTTTGTTTGAGGTTTTTGGATAATGGAGGAGGCACTTCTTGAAGTTGCTTTTGGTCTGAGTTCACAGCATAATCATTTTCCAGTATAAACAGATGACAGAAAATCAAGGCCATGAAAAGACATTCAACAGCAGTCCGAGGGGTGAGATCTTTAAGTGAAATCATATTTTGTAGTAGGCAATAGGCTCATTACCGGCATAGCTGGCCACAGTAGAATATCTGCATATTGGTATGAATTGTTATAATTTTTATGTATGTTGGCATGTTTTTTTTCCAGCTGTGTAATGCAAATACCCCTCCAAAGTCCATTTTCCTGCAGACAGACGGTCTCACACAAATTTCAAGCCATCAAAACACAACAGTGCTGCTGCTTTTAGGAAACGTAATGTGGACGACTTTATTATGGTGATGGAAAACTGGCCTGAGGAAAGTTTGAAGTCTCTGAAAGTTTATTTTCATATCATAGTGGAATGAATGGAAACCAATGGCTGGATAAAAGGCATGAAAAATGATATCAGAGCTCTAAAATCTGGCAGAAATGTGAAGTTTACATTTTGTAGATATTATTGTATGCTAAACATGCAAAGGTCTTTTAATCCAAACCTCACGCAGGTCTACCTGTTTGCAGACAGACAAACGTGGTCTGTGTCAGACCATGCTTGGTCATGCTGAATAGCATCATCATCATTCCAAACTGTCAAAAGGTATTATGTCAGGCACCATTTCACCTGCAGTTTCAGCACTCTGAGTGAAAACCTCTATCTTTGAAATGCAGAAGTCTTCCATAATCATGAACCAAGCTTATATTCTCACTGTCAACTACTTTG
>OMLB01057663.1:0-17826 GCA_900302555.1 Myripristis jacobus
AGTGGAAACAGTGAGGCATCTGGCCTTCATTTGCCAACGTTACATAATAGGCCAATTGCAAATTAGATAATATTAATACATTTATGCTATTACTAGTGTAGACTGTTCATTAATGCACTAATATTCAGTGGAAAATTGCTCAAATCTCTTCTCAATCCAGTGGAATGACTTCTCTTTTATTATTATGATTATGATTATCATTATTATGATTATGATTATCATTATTTCCACATCAAATCCAAAACCATAGCTGTAACAAGGAATGTATTGGGTACCTTGTAGTTTGTTTTTGTCAAATGGATAATAATTGACATTTATGCAGTAGGATTTTAAAAAAAAACCTTTATTTTACTTATGTGTATCATTTAATATCATTCACTATAATGGAGGTGATGCAGCAAGGAGTATGACTGTCACAGCTCCTGTTGTTTGGGAGAAGTACAGCACCTCTGAGTCCCATAATTAATTGTGAAGAGTTTTATATAAATCTCAGAATCATGAGAAGTTGTTCAAATACCTGTTTACTGTTTCCTAAGTGAAACAGCCACAAAAACACATGTATGAAAGATGCTGTTCTGTTCATCATTCCCTTGCTTTTTAATCATTTATGAAGGAGAGAGCTTTGCTGTAGACTACATCAGTTAAATGCAATGGCAGATTTTTTTTTTTTAATTATGTAAATCATCACTTAATTGCAATATGTTAAGTTTACATGCTGTGTCATACATGAGTGCTTTTTTGTGCTACATTCCTATATTTTCAGAGTTGGGTTGAATATTTGTCAACCATATATGAATCAATAAATATTATAAAAATCTGCATGCTCAAACTTGTCTGATACTTTATTAGAACTGCCGAGCCCTACCTGAAGTGATTTTTTTTTTTTGTCCTGGGACACTAATATGACAAGAGTTGTTGGTTTGTTGTGAGTATTAAATTGTTGTCATACTTGAACTCTGGAAAAAAAAAACATGTTAGAATCATTGTACATTATTGTATTGTAACAGTTTCTACTGAGTTAAAGTATGTGAGATTCAACTATTCTTTATTTTGCTGAGGACCTGCTGTAAGCTTCTCAAGGACTCCTGGGGGTCCCTGCACCATCCTTTGAAAACCACTGTCATATAGCAGTCAAAACAACTGGATTGCAAAAAGTGAACAACAATAATAATGGTATATGTCAGAAGGATGCTTGCCATTCTGATATCCAGGGTCAGTGTTTAGGTGCATAAAAACAGAAGGCAGCCTCGCCAATTCTTTTATAGGACAAATAAGTCACATCAGTTTTATTGATACAGCACGTTTAAAAACAGCAGGAGTTTACCCAAAGTTCCTACAATACAAATGCACAAGATTAGAAAATACTAAATGTAAAGGAACAATTAAAAGATAGGTGGTGTAGGACATTGTTAATTGACTTATTTTGTTGTTAATCGTTGCTATTTTTTCCCTATACCGCGCCGTTATTTTGATATATTCTGCGAAGGTAAAGATACACCTGCTCCGCGTGCTCTCTCCGCTCCATGCGATTGGTCAGCGCAGCCAGTGCCGCGCTGTGATTGGACAGCAGCCTGCCAGTCGAGCCGCCGTCGGGGTCATTTGAGTGCAGCGCTGTCAGTCGCAGACAGACTGTAGTGATCGCAGGTCAGTCTCCGTACCTGAAAGTGAGTACAGCATGGCGGGACGACTTCTCCTCCGAGCTGGTTCAACAACACTGCAGCTGACAAGACACAATGTGGTTGCTAGACCCCTTCAGCGCACAATGGCCAATGTGAGAGGTAAGTCTTAATGCGTTTAAACACCGTATAAACCCCAACTAAAACACGTACCGCGGTGTCAGGCAACCGTTAGTCCACATCTGACCGACTGAGACAGCGGTTGAAGCCGTGCTGTTGGTCAGAGGCCTCGGATGGAAACAGACAGGTGGGTTTGAGTAAGCTAAATTAACGCTCCACTTGTAGTTTAGCTGTTAACGTTAGCTTTCAGTTTCCCTGATTTTATACTAACGTCATCCAGACGTTGCGTTTTTTATTTCCATACACGGTCAAATATAAGACGAATTAAAAAATACGACAACGCTTGTGACACGTTTGCACTCTCACGCCGATTATATTTGGTTGTATGGTTGTGTACCCAGTGCTTCCTGTGAAGATAAAAGTTTGAATCAAATAAAATGAAGGTCATTTGGATTTGACGCCGTGGAAAGGCCGCTGATAGACCCACCTCCTCTGGCAGGAGACGTGTGTTGGTTTCGTGCCAACATCCTGCTAAAGGACACCAGTAGACTGGTGCTCATGGTGCGGACGTGCACTTTACCTCACAGTCAAGATACCATAATAACATGACTAGATCGTGTATAGCTGTTCTCCATAGAGGCTGCAAGATGACTCGAGAAAATCAGTATTTGGCAGCCTCATTAAGCTCAAATTATGGAGTGCGTTTGGTTTTATTAACCCTCCTGTTACCTTAAATTTTACCTTTTCTTCAAATCAGTTGGTCAATTTAAACCTCCAGAAAAGGAGTATAATAACAATTGTTAGTGTATGTGTCTGGTTTCTTGTTGACTACCTAAATAGCACTTTAAATAAAACATAACTTCCCCCACTCAGCCCCCTTCCATACATCAAAGTTCTTGTGGGAGTCGTGTTTATCTTATGTTTAATTAATTAGCAGTGATTCTCGCATAACTACAGGTATGTTTTACTAGCTGAGAACTGAAACAAATGTGTAAAATGTTATGTTTTATACAGCTAATGCATACAAAATGTGTACAGGACATTGAAATTATATTAATTTTGTTGTCCCCATTAAATCAGTAAGAGTCATGGGTTAAAAGGTATTGCCATGCTCTTGCAGGAATACCCACAGATGAGGAACAGGCCACTGG
Source organism: Myripristis jacobus (assembly GCA_900302555.1). Lineage (NCBI taxonomy): Eukaryota > Metazoa > Chordata > Actinopteri > Holocentriformes > Holocentridae > Myripristis > Myripristis jacobus. The sequence goes on from OMLB01057663.1 coordinate 2,888, forward strand.
ATTGGAACGACGCGCTCTGCAGGCCCTCAAAAAGGGAAAGGTAGACTGCTACACATAAGATGATGCTTAATTTATCTTTACATTTTAGACTAAGGTGCTGATTTTTCTCTGAATTTATATTGCAGGATCCCTACAGCATCCTGAAGCCAAAGGAGTACGCAGGAACCAAGCAAGACCCTCACATTGTCCCATGTATTGGTACCAAGAGGCTGGTGGGCTGTTTGTGTAAGTGCCAGATTAATCCATTGGAGCCCAACATTTTATTGTGATAATGTACATGAATATTGAAGTTTAACGTAATATAATGCTCTGTAGGTGAGGAGGACAACACTGCTATTGTGTGGTTCTGGCTTCATGAGGGAGAAGCACATCGCTGCCCTTCCTGTGGGTCTCATTATAAGCTGGTCCACCATGAGTTGCCTCACTGAAATGTAATCGTACAAGCTCCACACAACTGGGACAACACTGTCGCATTTAATTGCCGTATACCACAACGTGTGCATATCCTTAAATATGTAATGTTTCTTATCAATAAAATGCAAACCTGGCCATAATTTTCTTGTGGGAATCTGTTCCACTAGGTTTTTGTTAAAAATGAATAATGTTGTGAAAACACCTGCTTTAGGTAAGTGGGGAACTACAATGTCTGAATGCCATACCAGAGTAAAACTGTGACCTAATTAGCTTAGGAGTGCACAGAAAATTCTGCCACAAGATTTCTCAAATTGTGTCACTATATGAACACTTGGGGCCTGGCAGAGCCCTTGACATGGATAGTGCCTGCATGGGGGTGTAACTATGCTCCAGTAATACAGTATTAACAGTAAAGTCCTTGCTTTTTCAGAGCCTCCTGAGATGGTTCATAAAAATGGCAGCACGAGGATGTAAAGCTGGAAGTCTATACATGTTAGCTAGTTATGGAGTAACATCCTGTAGTTTTATAGGCCTCTCTTTGAAAAACAGTTAAGTCCTGAAATAAAAAATCTTGAGTTAGTTTCATGTATCTGAGCTTTACGGTACCCTCATTTACATTGCAGTGATTTTAGTCGAGATGTTAGATGCTGTAAAATAACCAACTGGTGACACTTCACATACTGTATTTCTTTGGTATTGCCCTCTCTGCACTGCACTGGTGAATTTTAAAGTTGGTTTTTAAAGACCCCTTCCTGTAAAAGGTGTGTTTCTTATGTTTATGTCCCCTAAAATGTCTGACCTTGACTGCTACTCGGTGCAAAGATTGTCACTACAGGTGTTTCCACATTGCTCTACAGAAGGGGGATGTCTGCTTATGGGACTATTTGCATATTCATAGTTCCACATATACTTAATGAGTGCAAGGTGTAGTTATATCTAACCCATTTTTGCCATGAAGGGATGTTTTTTCATGGAAAAAGACTTTCTAAATTTATAATACTGATGAACAAAGCTGTCTTTTTTTTTTTTTTTAAGGAGTATAACCAATGGCTGGAGGGGGACATTAAAATTTTATTACTGACTAGGCTTTGCATGGTCTGGCGCCTGAATATCTCAGAACTATCATCATGACATCTGTGCCCAGAGGAATTACGCTTTCGGGTTGTCCGTTTGTCTGTCCCACTCACATGAATGCGATATCCTGGGAACACCTTGAGGATATTTCCTCAAATTTGGCACAAACTTCTACTCAAGGATGAACTGATTAGATTTTGGTGGTCAAAGTCTTTGTGGCCTCACATTTTGACCACCATTCAAGAATTCATACAAAAGTTATGACAAAGTTTCAGAAAAATGTCTTGTAGGATAAAATTAAGTCATAATGTTTTATATTCAAAAGGTCAAAGGTCAGCTTCACTGTGACAATGTTCTGCCAACACTTCTGGCCATAACTCATAAATTCAATGCCTTTGAATGGCTTTTGTCATCATGTTGCCTTAACTTTGTGCTCTTTCACCCTTTTATGATTTGTTTTGCATGTGTTTGTGTTTGTGTGTGTGTGTGTGATTGTTTTATGCCCTGTTGGAAAGCACACCTAACATTACTATTGTGAGGCAAGAGATGTTATTCTGAATGCTGCTTTCTTGGTAAAAAAAACACATTTCAGTGGCTGATTTTTTTATTTTTTATTTTTTTTTATTTGTGGCTTGATTAAGGCTTACAGCTAAGAAAATCCACTCACCTTCTACCGCATACATCTTCATACTTGGCTTCTCAACAACTGTTACGATAAGATTCATGTCAAACGTAAGTGTTGGTATACATTGTCTGAGCTCAAAGAGCCAAAGTACTGTACATACCAGTACTTTTGGTCTCATGACACTCATCATATCCAAACATGTATGAGTATATCTACAATAGATATCAAATAATGTTAATTCATTTTGAAACCAGTCAAGCATCAAATACTATGGTGGCATGAAAAAAACTGCTGAAATATCAAAGTCAAGATTAGCCTTAAAGTCCAGACATCCAAACCTTTAGCCTTTTGTACTTGGTGTGGCTCCCTGCAAAGTGTTCTTGATCCACACTAATGACAGAGTTCAAGTCATTGTGCAGGGTTCAGAGCAGACAACAGCCTGTGAGGCAAAACATTTTGGCCAAGTGATTACCATCAACAGTCTGGGTGCAGAGTTCTTGGTGTTTTTTGTGCATCATCAGACAAGATTGAAGCCTTGATTGTGATCTATCGCCTGGAGAAGCTTTTCACGGAGCGTCTCTATACTCATGTACTTGGGCAGATCCAGCAGGTTGAAGCAGGTGTGAGCCACAGGTAAGTAGTGCTCCCCTCCGCCAGTGGGCTGGATCACCAGTTTTAGACTTTTCATGCCCAAGATGGGTATGCGGTCACTCCCTGTGAGGAACACTGAAGCCAAGAAGCAGCATTTCACTGGGGCTGAACAGTGATTTTGACACACTTTATTTAAACACTTGACAAAATGGGATGACACATTTCAAGGAAAATTATTTGAAGATTCAAGTTTTGACACCACACTTAAAGTTACCATGTAGTTCACTTGCATGAACATCTATTTGATCAATATTTTACAAACATGCCATATCATGATAAGACAAAAATTTGAATGATCACTGATAATGATTTCAAACGTACTGTCAAGCCCTTGGCTTCACTATTCCAGGTGAAGAAAAATGTATGTGTAATTTCACCTGGTACAAACAGCCTCTCGATTTATTATTATTTTTTAATAAACAGTCTTACATAAAGGGAATACTTACAGAGAAACTCTTTCTTCTTCTCTAAAGGAAGCTCGTGGAACACCTCCCAAAAGAACTTGATGGTCGGATGTTCAGCCCAGTATTCTCCTTTGTATTCAGTGCTCTGAAAAGTGGAGATAAATTTATTTGTACCATCATACACTCACTGATGAAGAATTCTGCTATACTTGAACGGCTACAACCTCGCATGATTTGATTGTATAAAAACAACAGAAATTGAGCCAAATTTGTTTGGGGATACTAACAACTAGGGACTCCTAGTAACATGCAGTGATCTTTATCTGATGTGAGTGAGTCATGTCACTAAATTTCAAAGAAAAGATTTCACTTGCTTGATTTTAGTAGAGTGGTTAAATATTATTAGTAATAGTGTGCACAAATCCACATCCTTGTGAATTTGGGCTTTGTGGAGATACATTTCAGAATAAAAATTGTTCATTGCTCATAATTGTTTTCAGGTGACACTGTCACTGCAAATATGCACCACTGATTATTTGTACTTTACCATTTGTCATGTATTTGTAACTGAAATTGTCTCAAATCTATCATTTCCCATAATGGAGACTTTACTTGACCTTATAACTTATCTCACAACCATATTATTAAGACATCAGAATGATGCATGTTAGACTTCCAACATTAAGGACAAACACAGGTTATATCTGAGGGGATATAAAGTTCAATTATGGAATATGTGAATAAACATCCCTTAATACAGAAAACTGAGGACGCATCTGCAAACCTATCACTGCAATTTCAACAGGATCCATTCAAACAGAGCTAAAGAAAAATGTTTCTGAAGATAATTTTAACATTACAACGGACAAAAATAGTTTGAGGTAAAATATTGTCAGTCAAAAAGTTAATAAGCTTAACCTTTTCAAGTTCCTTCCAGTCATAGTTGGTGTTGCCGATGACCATGGCTTGCAGTTCGTTTGGCTGGAACAGCTCCAGAACTTTTCCACCACACACCTTGTGGAAACCTGCGTAGAAGGACTCAAAAAGCGGGGCTACCGATCTGTTGAAGATGTAGTCTACATATGCACTGACAAACTCCTGCCTAGGAAAAGAAACAAGAAATTTTAAGTTTTTTCAACATTAAATCATGTTAAATTCTGTATGAAGACAAAAAATATGACCACACTTCTAAAATTAGGAGACTTATGCTAACAAAGCTCTGCTAATACCACAGTGCAGTTACTGAGGATGAGCTAAAAGAAACATTGTTGAAAACAGCTGAGAACCACCGACTTAAACACAGTAGCTGCTAAGGAGAAGAACAGTTAAATTTGTGCAAACATAATGATTAACATTTCCACTCTGGCTGTGTCTTAGTCATAGAGTACTGCCATCCGTCTCTCTACAAAGATGCTAGAGGGTAAGCAGGTGGAGAGCCTTGGGGTGCCAGGACAGAGTCACACAATGTCCTGGACTTGTGTCCTTCAGGCCTCCAGCTGGCAGTTCTGAGGAAGGACAAGGACACCTCCTGATCCACAGCCACAGTGCCAGCACCTGTACCGCTCTGCAGCAGGCCTTGTGCTGCAGGGTCATGCAGTGCTTGTCACTTAAAAAAAATAAGCACTATACTAAACTCCAGGTCCAAAAAAAACCCTGGTAATTAAATTTTTGAAAAGTAATGAAAGATGTCACTTGTCCTTTAATTTCTGCCTGGTGGTGTCTCGTAATTGTGTATAATCGCACAGAATGTCAATGACTACCTGTTTTGTCTACTTCCTGTTTATAATGTGTCACCCAACTTCTAGACATGGTCATCCAATCATAGAGCCGCACATTTTCTGTGATCCAATGACAAGTCTTTGAAAGCATTATGGTATGTAATTATGGTTCCATGCTTACTTTGATGGATTATCTAGGTTGGCAAATTTTCATGTCTCAGCAAGTTGTTTTTCATACTGTACAACAATGAATGGCATCAAACTGCTTGTTCTTTAGTTAAGGAAACATTTCCAACTACACTGTATCCACCAGAAATAATGGAAAGACAGGGGAAACAGAGACAATTTGAAAAGAAAAAAACAACAACAATAAAAACAACAAAAGTACTGAGAATACCAAGAAACTAAGAAACACCAAAATTATCTTTAACATATTCAAATGGCCCCAATTTTAGAAATGGTGTGGGCTTCTTGTGGACACTTATCTCACTGCATTGGACTTATCATCAGACTAGCTTAACTATCCTAAAAATCCAATCCTCCCTGTCTTTTGCTATTTAGTTTACATTTACTGACAAGAGATAGTCAAGAGTTAGAAAAATTACCTGTTGGATTTATTAACATTGATATCCTCACCATTAGGGATAAGTTCCAAAACCTCCGTGGCACCAAAGTTTTCTTCTGTGACCTGCAAAATTTGACACTGCTTGAAAATTTGCCATAATGAGATACTGAAGATGTCGCAGCTGTATATTTTATGCACCACAACGCTGCACGTTAATGATTTTGAAACTGATCACGTACTGTGAAGTTCAAGCAGAACGTGTCCTCAATGTCATCTTCTGTGTAGTCCAGCAGCTGCTGCAGACTCCTAGTTTTTGGAGAGAAACAATCGCTGATACTCACTAAAGTCTTAACTAATGTGAATTCCACAAGCCACAACTGCAACACGGACAGCCAATATGACTGCTGACATACACTGTAAGATGATACACAGGCAAATTAAGTTCATAAACACACTAAAAATAAACCTCAGGTGACTGTTCCTTGATCTGACCTTCCCACATCTGGCATTAACTCTTTCAGGTCATCTAGATTTGGGTTCCTCTTCAAAAGCTTCTTGTAAAGGGCCACTGGGAAGTGGAGCTCCACTATGGTGAGATTGTAGATGGCCAGACCACAGATCACCCCGATCAGGTGGAATAAGTCAATGTCTTCAAAGGTCTAGAGGGGACAATGATCGTCAGTCAGAGGTTTTATATAAAAGACCAAACACATCTGAATTTACATGCGCACAGTATTTTAGATACTGGTTTGAACCAACACCTTAAAGAAATGCTCCACCCAAAAGTTACACGTATTGCCCTCTATTGAGTAAATGCACAGGTGCTTGTGCATGACAGTGTGTTCTGGAAATTGTCTATTTTGCAATGTTTTAGCTAAAGTGCATCTGTTTGGGACATGCGTCAACATAGGAATGTGGAGTCAGGAGTTTGAAAATTTGAGACAGACATTTTTGGATAATTTTTGCTGCTGTTTCAAGTCACCGATCAGCTCCATTCTAACCGAAGCAGCTACAGTTTTTGAACTGTGAGGTGTATGGCTAGAACCTTTTTTGTTGGACATTCAACATAACTCGGAGCAAACAACACAAAATATGTAGTTTTTTAGTTAAGTACTCCTTTAATTGTCCCAGTAAAAGGTGTTATTCAAGATAGTCTATTTGTATAGAGGTTTAAAAATCAACTTTCAAATATCCCTTTATCGAGTTACATATAGAAGAATTTCTGCCTGGCTGTGTTCCCCCACCTCTGATTTATCCAGTGAAGAAATCTAGTTACAGCAACACTGAACTTACACAAGAACATAACAGTAAATGGTGTATCACGTTTGTCTGTGTCAGTATTCTGGATAATGTTAAAATATCCCTTGTCTAGGTTTATCATAGCTGGGATAAGAACTTGTCAAGGTTACTGCCAATGGGATATGGTACACAAACGGTTTATTGAGGAAATATCAGAGTGCATGTGAATGCACCCAGTGCTAAACACTTTTCCTCAGTGTGAGGGGATAAAGGAGAGTCATACCTTATGTGAAAACCAGATGAGCCTGGACTCCTCGTAGTAACGAAACATCCCGTATTTGGGATCTAGCAGTTCCCTCATGATCAGAAGAAAGAATTCCTTTCTCACACCGCCTGCGTCGACTGCCTCCTCTCCAACGAAGATCACCTGCCATGAGTGTTATCACAAACATTAGTATCTTACCTGCACCTCTTGGCTTAATAACAATTTTTTTTTTTTTTTATAAAACAACCCAATGATAAACCTTGAGTGGTTTCTTGTAGTCCACATTCTTGGATTTTCGGAGGACTTCCATGGTATCTCCAACAATGTTTTCCCTCCGCACGATGAGGATGAGACAGGGATTGACAGACTCCACCACTGGCAGGAACATGGAGCTGAAGTTTTGCCTTTGTGCCTGGTCCACTGCCATCTAGCAGTACATAACAAGTGAATGGGCAGGGATTAGCTATATATTTTCACAAAGACTATATAACACAGTTGTTATGCCCTCAAAACCTTTTATGTCCACTGGATTCATCTCCATCTTCATGGTAAACTTGGCAAAGCTAGGACCCACTCCTTTAAATCAATGAGTGGTACAAACTGGTCAGTGACATCTTGGCCCATGACCAACCTCCCCACCAGATTTTTTTTTTATGTTATCTTTAAGCATTTGGGAAAAAACAGCCCTGTTTTGGCTAAGCCTTGCCCATTTTCTGCAAATATGCTGTCATAGGCTGCACCCCTTTTTGCCAATCAGTGCAGAAAGCTGGCCAGTCCACCTTGACTCATGACCAAACTGTGCTGGCATCTGTGAAATGATATGGTTGAGTTTGGAAAGTATGGTCCAGTCTGTGCTGAGCCCCACCTGTTACAATGCTTACACACACATCACAATCATTTCTCTGGTGGCCAGTCACCAACATTCTCATTAAGTTTTGCACAAATCTATGCAATACTTTTTCCAGTTACCCCACTGAAGGACCCCACTGGAGGTTTCAACTCCTTGGCAGAGATTAAAATTTATCCACCCAAGGTCGTTTGAGTCAGTTTAGACAGAGGTGTACAGCAAGTGGCATACCTGCATCTGTATGACAGCATCTGTTTGAAGCAGTGTGGTCTTTGCTTGGGCATCAAATACAAAGGGATACTTGCACAGCGTGACTGCACCATCGTGACCCTGAGATAAAAAGACGTAACCAAATGATCTATGATGATGCATAATTATATCTCTGACACATGTGATGTACTGAATCATGGAACTGCCTTCAACTGTTGATGGACTTACCAAGGGGTACATATGCTGCTGGAACCATGTGATGTAGTCATTTCTGATGTCTATCAGGTCATCCAGCTCATGAATGTAGAATTTATCATACTGTATGATGTGTCCTGCTCGCTCGCTCACCTGAGACATCAAGATTCTTAAATTAAGTGTATGACTGACATAAACAGAGCTCTGGTAAAACAAACCCACTGATTTTCTCAGTGCTCACCATATGCAGGATCTCTAAGAGCCGAAGCGATGTGTCCAGGAAGCAGGTGAAAATCCTCTGCTCTGTTTGAGGAATGCCCACCTTGTGCATCCGAAGCAGGTACACCACCACTTCCTTGTACAACTCCACCAACCGCTGGAAGATTGGCGGCTCAAATGTAGACCACCAGTTTCCTGAGAAAAATACCAAAAGATCTCTTGTGATAGAACAAGAGCAATAAACCTGTCCCATCAAAATGTGGAGCAAGATCTGTGAAACCAGTTCCCCACCCTACCTAGCACCTTCAGTGGCGCATCTTTAAGGCTGATGAGTGCTTTAGCAAAGGGGATGGCGAGGGTGACGTATGTGTTTGGGTCACTGAAGAGAGGACATTCTGGAAGAGTGAGGTAGAGTCTCAAGGCTTCAATGTCTGGAGGAGAGATACTTAGTCTGGGAATGAGGTTCTTCTCCAAACTGGCAGCAATCTGATGGGAAAGTGGGAAAACATACAAGTCTGTTATAAGGAGCTTGTTTTGTACAAACTATACTGGAGAATGGTGGGGTAAAATACAAGAGTGAAACCAAAAGTATGGGTAAAGGCATAGTGTTTGTTGTGGCATGGGTTGCGACTGGACTAGAGACAGAAAAAAACTGAAACTGACCAACCAAAAACATATGTCTAGCAGCATTAATGTGTAATCTGGTGCTGTCAGACTCTGTACATTGATACTTCACCTACAGCTAAGAAATAGTGAACAGAAACAACATTTTAAATATGGAGAAGACTAAATATTTGAAGTGTTTTCCAGTGACAAAGAGCTATCTACAGTCTTACCAAAGCCTATAAAGAAAAAAAACTTAGCCTCAGCCTCTGACTGCTGTGAGATAGAAAAAAAGAGTGCATTACAGTCTTTCAGGCATTGGGAGCAGTGTTGAGCACTTTATAAAGAGTCAAATATACAGTGCTCACTGGAACTAAATGCTATAAAATGATCACAGAGCTCTGAGTAAAATGATTCCAAATATTTCCAAGTTACCGGACTGCCACTGTTACACAATCCAGTATTTTAATGAAAACACTATAATAAGCTGATGTGAAATAGAGGGTTCTAAAATTATGACACTTTCAAAAGATTTCATTCATCTAAGCGCGCGCACACACACACACACACGTGCGCACACACAAACGTCTGCCCTCTTCAATACTGTCTGGGTCATTTTCACCAATGGACCAATTTGGAGAGCTGATTTAATGGAAAAGTCCTGGCCTCATTCTTGTAGGGGAAAAGTCTCCCTATATAGGAGTGCATCTCTGGCCTTAATGCTCTACAAAGTGCATGGGTGTCATGTGCAATGTTGACTTTTGCAAACAAATTCTTTATACTCTGGGGCATCTGCAGGGTTTTTTTTTTTTTTAATTCCCTCTTGCGTAACCATGACAGGGTGTGAACCAGTACTAATAAAATATTGAATATTGAAAATATAAAATATAATGGCAAAGTAATATACAACTGTACACATCAAATAAGATATATTTGTTGAGAGCTCACCTGTTGAGCTATTTCTGGGTAATCCTGCTGAACCACTCTGTGAAACAGGAGGCGAGCCATGTTCATATCCACCCCTGAACATTTACTGCTGGTGTTGTAGTGATCTGGATGGCTTTGTAGAACAGACAAGACAATTATTTCAATACAGCCAAAATTCCTCAAAGTAAGAGCCTGGCTCCATCCAAGGCAAAATGAAAATCTGGGTCCAGCTTCTCACCCACTATGATATCTTAACATAATAAAGCACAATGTATTTGCAATATTTTTCAAAAAATACATTAATATGTGCTATAACTAACATGAATAAAACCAGACTTCACACAATATGTGATTACCTCACAGCTAGAAAAGACCCATTGAGGCAGCTTGCAGAGGAGAACACCAGGTCAATCTCACTGAAGGAATTGTAAGAGACAAGACATTAGTGTGGCTACTTTTTTTTTTTTTTTTTTTTTTTTTTTTTTTTTTTTTTAAACCAAATCCTCATAAACATAATTTACCAGATTATCAGTTAATCCATAAAATAAATCTGGCACTGTTACTGATAAGACAGGTATCATGGACAGCCAAGTATTTTGTGAGCAGCAGACTTTACTTGGAGATTTCTGGAGGAAGTCTTCCTTGTGTGTGGTTCAACCACCGATGTATCAGATCAGGAGTCAAGGTGCAAATTTTCCTGTGAGGATCCTGAATCCTCACATCATGCAGAACCTGGTTGTTCTACAGCAGGGAATATATAATTATTAAACATTTTGTTGGCAACTGTAAGTGAACAGGTGAAGGCAAGGCTTAGGAATCATGACTTAAAAAAAATAAGCTGAACTTGAGTAGTAAAAATTCATTTTAGCCTTGCAAATTCTTAAAATGTTCATGATCAATCTTCATACATTTTAATTTGGTTATTCCTTAGTGTTTTCTTCCACACCCAATAAAAGGCTACAAAAGCATTGTACTGGCATTCATGACAGTATGAAAAAATGTAAAATTCCTCTCATTAGTGCTTTTTTAAACCAGCAACTCTAATTCAGCTTCACTGGGTAAGACCTAAAAATGTAATCAAACGGAAAGAGTAATGCAAGGCAAATACAGAGATTAATTAGGAGAGAGTCATGTGACTATGACAACTTACATCAGTAGTGCTATAGTGAGCAAAGCTCTGGTCTCCTCCAGCATAGATCCTCCTGACACAGCCTTGCTCTGCATCTGCAATATAAAAAATAAACAATCACAAAACTGATCATACTTGCCTGATTCTTCACCTTTTCTTTACGGTAAGTTAAGTACATACACACAGAGGTAAAAATGCAACAGTAAACCTTAATTCTAAATTTATTTGGCACGAGGCAAATTCCTCACCTGTATCTGGACTATTAGAGATTACCCAGGGGCCTTTAACAGGGGCGGGGCTTTTCCTGTTGCAAGTGAAGCGTGTGCCAAGCTGCCCATTTCCTCCAAGCCCAAACGAGTCCATCTTTCCAGAGGTGGGGATGAAAGCCAACGTATGCTGCCTTATGAGGACACAGTAATTTGAGAAATGAAGTTATTTTACATAATCTCAGTAGCTCTTTTATTACTCTGGAATGCTCTGGAAGTGAATGTATGCTGCATTTAAGATAGCATGTGCATGTTGTGGATCTTACCTTCCACATGCAATCTGTGTGACGACGTTTCCCATGAGCTCAAATACTTTCCTAGGGTTGATCTCATGATTTGTTGAGTTATGTCCAAGTTGGCCATAACCTCCTGCTCCAAATGTAAACACGCCTCCCTCCTGCAAAATCAACAGCACCACTAGTTATTCTAACCTTTCCATGGACATTGTAATGCCAAATATTAGCAAACACAGATCTATACAGGATTGTTTTTGATTGAGTATGAAACGCTTGTTTTAAATCCTGGTATTCTGCACAAGAAACCAAATGTGTAACCAAAACAAATCGAATCCCTTGTAGGGTTTTTCCATTGGCACTTTTGGCCATGCCGAGTCAAACCGTGCCATGCCGATTTCCATTTCCATTACCAGTTTAAGTTCAGTGAGTTGCGCCAAGCTGCACCCAAGATGGAACATCTTGAAAGGAGGTCCAAAGTGAGCCAAACCCACCCCAAAGCGGGTGACCCAATGGGAGCTATGGGATATGACACATGCAAACTGTGACTTCAGCTATGATGCTGGAGGTTTACAGCAGACGGTGGTAAAAATTAAGGGATGGATCCACTTGGATGCTCTTCGTGTGTGCTCCTTGCTTATAATGAGGAAATACCAAAGTGAGGCTCATGATATCTGTTTCATAGTTGATAATCTATCCATGTAAAAAATATTTCAGCAAATCTCTTTAGCCACACAAATATTATTCATGTCAGCCATTTCAAGTCTGTGTTGCTGATTTTTTTGGAAATAAGAGTTGTGTAAGGTGCTAGTAGAGAAAGGAGGAAAAGCTAGTTGACAAGCCCGCAAGTGATTGATGGCGCTTTGCCATTAACTAAAGCCACACTTTCAAGCAGGTAGTCCATTGTAATGGAAACACAAACCCCAGCCGCACTGGGCTGATGCACCGAGTCAAACAGAGTAGAAGCCAGCACATCTGTATGGAAAAACACCATTGGTCATGGGATATAGTTTAGCTTGCAGTAAGACTTGACCCTCCTATTATGTTTGGGGTCAATTTGACCCCAGCCAATGTTTAAAGTCTCTAAATGAATGATAAACATCTTTTTTTTTTTTTGCTTCATATTTAAGGAATGTTCCTAATGTAATGGGCACTACCGGGTAAAGACGAAATTGACATGATGATATGTTTTCAATGTCCTGTTCACACTTTGTAACGCATTGGTTATAAATAACAAAAATCTGTACTTAGAAATAATATAAAGCCATTCAAACACCAAAAATTAATATTTCTTTCCAATTTCAGATCGATCAGTGAGATTTTATGGTGATTTGCATATTTTTCCATTGTTGCGTAATAGGAATACTGGATGAATAAGTGGGGGGAGTTATGTTTTATTTAAAGGGCTATTTAGGTAATCAACAAAGAAACATAAAGTACCTGACACATAAACTTTGATAGCAATTTTAGTTATAATAATTTTGTGGAAGTTTAAACTGCAGGGGTCAAATTGACCCCAAACATAAAAGATGTTCAAAAATGTGAACATAACAGGAGGGTTAAGGAGCCTGATGGTTGACTTGCCCACGAAGCCTCTGCAGGTGACTTCCACTGGGCAACTTTGGTTTTCGTTGCTTGGAGATGCTGAAGCCAAGGGAGGCCAGTTTGCTCACCAGATGCTGTGGGATGATGCTGTTAAATGCTGATTATGCTGGGGTATATTTGAATCTCAGATTTTAGGGGCATGCACAGACATCTCCACCATCAATAGAGGAATGTGGATTGTGTTTCTCTACCAGGGTCTGACAATCAAGCCTCTGGTGAAGTGGCTCAAAGTTCCTCGTTCCACCAGCAGGAAGCCCACCATCAACGAGGAGATCCATGAGAGGGTGAGCAATCTCCTTCTTCTCTTCCTCCTCTACTTATTCTTTCTCCTCTTTCTGCTGGCCCGCAGCTGTACCACGTCCTGTCTGAATGTTTTAAACCTGCCAGTTACAGGGGTTATCTTGTCACTGGAAGGTTGTTAGAGCTACCTGTAATGTTTTTTTGTTTTTTTGTTTTTTACAACTTCTACCCCTCCTTTCCTAGTACAATCTTCAAGTCTTAGTTTATGAGGGAGTAGGGGGAGGGAGGGATGCAAGAACATATATCATTCAGTGTTGCTACCCAGTTTTTACTAGCCAGTTGCTTTATGTGAACCAGTGACCTTCCATTTACATACCAGCTTCTTTGACCTTTAGCCTAACACCAAAAATAAGCAAATATTAGGAAGGTATATCCTTCAAATTTTTAGAAATAGGCATTTCAGGCAAAAATGCAAAGGATGCAAATGTGGAAGTGAGCTCGTGATAATGAGCTAGGGATAGTTCGCATTTTTGGACATTGTATAGAAGTTGTATGAAATCCTCCCCAGCAGTGTAGTGCATGACAAGGGATTTTTTTACTTAAGGTATTCCCTGGCCAAAGTTCTGGCCTCCTGAAGTATTCAAATAGGTACTTCCAGCTAGTTTTCTGGGGTCAGTTTTGCTCCTCAAAACAATGTGCACTCTAAATAGTAATAAATTTCCATCACAAAACCAACTCCGGGAAAAAAGTCAGACTTCACAATCACTTGGCCCCATTTTTGCTCCATCAGTACCAGTGTGCGCTCCCGCTGGGTGATGGCCACACCTGCTCTATCAGCTGTTTCAAAGCAAATGCACTTTGGATGGTGACCACCATGACATGAGAGAGCTAGACCTAGAAAGAGAAATTTATTGTCAGAAATGGTGGTCACAAAAATGGTGGGGACTGACCTCTTGTATTCCTGCGTGTTCTTCTTTCTTCCGAGGAAGTCCTACTTCCCATGCACGAAAAATCACCAAATCAGTTTTCACTTATGGAGCAAATCAATCATTATTAAAAACAAATGATCAACATCTCCATGCTGTCTAGATGCAATATGTGTATTTTCAGATTTTTGTCTTACTAACTAAATTTTTGACAGCTTTTTAAAATCTGCCTTTCCATGCATGGCTGGCTGCTGTCCTGCACATCAGTGATTGGCTCAGTCAGTTTGTGAAGCTACATGTGGAGTTTTAGCTCAGTGAGATAGAGGCCAGTCCTCAGTGTCAAAGATTGTGAGTTCAAGCCTCAGCTTGTGCAACATTCCCATGTGCCAAAACTCACCAAACTTTGCACAAAGGTCCAGTCCCATGCCAGATCATCATTGCCAGATTTTTGTCTTGATGACTGATTTTTTTTTTTTCTACAGTGGTTTGAAATCTGCCTTTCCATGCATAGGTGGCTGCTGTCATGTGACTGGCTTTGTCAATTTGTGAAGCCTCACATGAAGTGACACTTGTCAGTTAGCTCA
>OMLB01057665.1:0-11576 GCA_900302555.1 Myripristis jacobus
CTTGGGGACACATTTAAAGTTTTTGCAATTTTCCGGACTGACTGACCTTCATTTCTTAAAGTAATGATGGCCACTTGTTTTTCTTTAGTTAGCTGATTGGTTCTTGCCATAATATGAATTTTAACAGATGTCCAATAGGGCTGTCGGCTGTGTAGTAACCTGACTTCTGCACAACACAACTGATGGTCCCAACCCCATTGATAAAGCAAGAAATTCCACTAATTAACCCTGATAAGGCACACCTGTGAAGTGAAAACCATTTCAGGTGACTACCTCTTGAAGCGTGTGCAAAGCAGTAATTAGAGCAAAGGGTGGCTATTTTGAAGAAACTAGAATATAAAACATGTTTTCAGTTATTTCACCTTTTTTTGTTAACTCCACATGTGTTCATTCATAGTTTTGATGCCTTCAGTGAGAATCTACAATGTAAATAGTCATGAAAATAAATAAAATGCATTGAATGAGAAGGTGTGTCCAAACTTTTGGCCTGTACTGTATATATATACGTGTGTGTGCGTGTGTGTGTGTGTGTGTGTGTGTATGTATATATATATATACATATTCTTTGAATGAATTGTACCTGATGTTTCCTTAACCATGGCTATTTTTTTTTATTATGGTCCAGCTTATGAGTTACTTTTTACTTTATTTTGTTTTACCTTTGAGTTACTTTGCTAATAATGATTAATACAGATGCTTGCTGTCCCTCCTCAGAGAGTGAGACTCCTCTGCACTCCGGCAAAGGACTTATCCAGTGCAACTCCAAAGGTGGCTCTCAACCATGAGGCATTTCAGACGTTTACAGAGTTTTACACACTGCGCACGACTGACAGTCCCAGACAACAGAACTCAACCATTGTTTGATCTTAAAGATCAAGTAAAAAAAGAAAAAAATCTTAAATGGGAACAAGACACAATGACAGATGTAGAACCAAACCAAAATTACCTGCTAGTATGGTTGCAAAAATTTGTATCAGGGACACTGGGAAAGGGCCGCCACAGAATATAAAAGCACATGTTGCATCAGTAAAGGTTAACATAGTGATTAAGCCACTAACTATAAGATCTTGGAGATTTTTTACAACTGTATGTAGTGGAATTACAGTTACATCCAAAGCTTAAGATAATTTGAAGCTTTGCATCACATGTTTACAAAGTGTAACAGAATATAACGTAATGTATAAATCTAAGCAATGTCATTTTTAGTGTGACTGCTGTACAGCAAACCTAAAATGTACATTTGATAAAGATAGATCCCACTGTCACCATCACCAACCCACCTCCAAACACAAACACATTCCTAAATCATTTATTTTATTTTGCCTTTATTTTATCAGGAAATCCCATTGAGATTTAAAAAAAAAAACAGCATATACATAATATACAACAGCTGTTCAAACACAAATGGGTCCCCAGGTCTATATTTGGTTTTGAATCACTTATATTCTGTATTCTCTTCTACATAGCCTCATGAAATGGTTCTTAAGGATTACACCATAGCACAGACCCTGTTGATGTTATACAGAATCCTTTAATAAATGGTATTTTTAACACCATACCTAGTTTGTTTGTTTTTTATAAGTGATTTTGACACATCACATGGCCCTACCCTAACCAAAGACCCCTTTTCCTTTGTGTAATGTGTCAACATGACCAGTAGGTGGTGGTACCTTCAAACAAACTGCAGGAACAAGCAGCTGGGCTGAAAACGAGCCCAGTGTAAGTTGTGTGCGCTGATTCACTCTGCACCACACTGCCTCAGTATGAAAATGAGGTGTGGAAGTTCTGTGAGCACATTTTTTTTTTACCTGACATTCCCTCTTGTCTGTGGATATTGTGAAATGGCAGTCAAACGCCACTTGGGTCCATATAGATGTGATCTCAAAATGAAAGGTTTGCCAGAAAAATCAATTCTCTGAGGTGAAGGAAAAAAAGAATGCAAGCACAGAATAAATTCATCTCTTGACAAATGTGAAAAACAGCCTCTGTTGATTAATGATGATATGATAAGTCAGCTCTGTGGAGAAAAAGAGGCAGACAGTAGGACCTGTGCTTGTACTGCCCTCTTTTGGACAGTTAGACTAGTAATACACTCCTCCTTTGAAGTGTCAGTGTCATCCCAATAAGAGTGACACTGTGAGTGAGAAAAGACATTGTATTTCTGTATTTTATTATGACAGTGTGGACAGTGTGAGCAGACATCTTCTATTACTTGCACTCTAAATAAACAAGTGAATATCAGAATCAAAATCAGAATAAGAACATGTGTCTGCTCTGTTTTAGTCTGTAAAAGTGCTGCACTGCAGTTTCTTGGACAGGTAACATCTTCCTCACATATTTTTAAATTTGCTAAATTGTTAAAATTAAGGTGCAGAAGGTGATCTTTAACTTGAGTAAAGAATCAGTGTTGCTGCTTCCTCTTGTCAAGGCACGTTCACTCTGTTTGACAGTTTATGCCTCATGATATGTATTAATTATTCAAGTTTTCATATGTGCTTTGAACAGCAGAGAGCTCAAGAACTTCTGTCAAGTTTATTTCCCACTCTCCTCCTGAAGGGAAGTATCCTTATCACTTTGAGCATATTGACTCTGAGTCCTCTGATTATTGGAGTCCCATCTCATAAATATTCAATTTGGATCTTTAGTGATTATTAAGAACACATTTCCTCACAGATAACATCCTCACCAAAACACATTTTTGTGATGATGCATTATCAACAATGCTCTTATTTAGAAAACTTGATGCTCAGAATCAAAATGTTTGTTGTAAGTTATTTACCAATACACAAGTTTTTATATTGTAGTGCAAAATATTAGGTGGACACCAGGCTGCACCATCATAAAATGACAATGAAAATGTTTACAGAAACACACACATTTCTCACTTCAATGATTTTTCAATTGTACTATTATTTTCCAGAAATAGAGATCTGAGGCTGAACAGGGTTAAACTGTAAAATGTTTTTAACAGTCACTTAAACACTACTGTTCTTGCATACAACCATCTAAAAACAAATCTATTTGTTTGACACTCACAAGAAATAAAAAGTAATTTCATATCATGCCAAAATATGCAGTTTCATATCCTGCCAGTTGACATACACCTGAGCACCTCATTCACTCCCACAAAGATAGCACTGGACTTTCAAGCCTCTTCTAAACTTAAACAAGACATACTGGGCATCACAGTAAAATGCAGCATTTGCTGGAAACAAAGATCTGTATAGCTGCCAGGCCAAAAAACAGAAAATTTAAATATTTCCTTTATTTGTGATATTAAAAAAAGTCAAATTGAAAAAAAGATGAGGAAGTATGAGATGTACAATGGAGAGTTTGGAGACGAAGTTCAAAATGTTTAAAGTGATATTGGGGTTTCCTGTTTTTACTAATCTTGTGTTATATGTAGTGACCTCATCAAACTTATGGTTATGGTTCATCAAACAATGAGCAACGCGATGGTTCAAAAGTGAATTTTGAGTACAAAATGTGTTTGTTTAGATCTAGATTCATCAGGGCCTCTATGAATCCAACTTTTCAGATGAGGAGTGACGTCTTAGGCACAGAGCCACATTGTTTTATTGAGGACTTGATACACAGCACATGCTCACCTCTCAGCAAGCTGCAGGCGCTCCATGCAGTCACCTGGGATGTCCAACACCAGAGGGCGCCTCTGGACTGAAGTCTGCCATAGGGCAACACTGTGAGGTGAAGATGTACAAATCAATATCTTCAAAAAATGGAAGAATCAGCTGAATGGGGTGCTACACACGACCACTCACAAGTTTGAAATCACTGAGAAACATGTGTTCTTGAATGATTTGATGTGCTTATCAACCAAGTTACCATTAAATTGATTGAGCACACAGCCAGGACATTGATAAAGTTACAAATTACTGTTGTTTGAAATAACTGAAATAAACTGTTGATTTAATCTAATTTACTTGTGCTGTGCAGCTGTTTATTTAGACCATCAACTTCTCTTTGCTCTTCATCAATTTCTTGGCTTCATTTTTTTTTTTTTTTTTTTTTACCAGTTTAGTGATACTTCAGTAAATATGTGACTATCAGTTTCTTAAAACAAAAAAACAAACAAACAAAAACAAAAAAACAAAAAAAAGCTTTGTGATTCCAAACTTTTAGACTGTAGTGTGGCCATTATTGATGCAGTATCTATGCAGAGACAGAGAGAAAGGAAAGAGATCAGAAGAAAGTGTGGGATAGGTTAATCTGATACATGCTGGTGTCCAGGCCGGCTGAAGGCAGAGATTAGAGTGTAATGGGCTAAGAGAAGGCAGAGCAAGACATGTCCTTAATTGCCTGCCAGTAAGAATGGATCCAGAAAAAGAGATATTGAACTTAATTTCAATGTATGACTCAAACTCAAATATGATTCACACCGATATAATATGCAAGAGAAACCGTACCGCAGTTGTTAAAATGATGTGGAGAGGAAGAGCATGAGAAATTCCTCTAAATCTTCCCACTGCCACATAACCTCTAGAGGTCACTTCCTGCTGTCTCCTCTCAGGGTTATCTACTTAGTGAGGCTGTGATGATGCATCAATACAGGGCATAAATTACTAGCTGTTATCTGTCTGTCTATCTATCTATCTATCTATCTATCTATCTATCTATCTATCTATCTATCTAAGTAAATGTTGTATTTTAAGTGTGATATGCATTAAAACACTTTCTTTTTACTGGATGACAGAACGATATATTCTAGTATCTAGTACCTATACATTAGAGCTGGGCAACATATCAATATTATATAAATGTTGTGAAATGAAACTAGATATCAGCAAGAATGTTGGACATCGTAATACCGTGATAGCTTAAGTTTTTTCCTCTTTTTAAAGGCTAAATTGCCATAAAGTGATATATATTTTGAACTTATCAGACTGTTCTAGCTGTTCTGTTATTTGCTTTTACCCACTTAGTTATTATACAGGCATTACTGATGGTTATTTATCAAAAATCTCATAGTGTAAATATTTTGAGAAATACTGTCACAATCTGTCTGTCTATCTATCTATCTATCTATCTATCTATCTATCTATCTATCTATCTATCTATCTATCTATCTATCTATCTCTCTATGTGTTTATGTATGTACGTATGTATGTATGTATCTATCTATCCTTTCATGTAACTGGGTGATAGTTCATGCAGAACAATATGTTCTAGTTCAGTCACATAACGAGTTTCCCTGACCTACTAATGAATTAGCTTCAGTTCCTGTTTGTCACAGTAATTTCCTGTTACAGTTTCAACGCACTTAGCCTTCACAGGACTGTGTTAAGTACTTACCTAGCTGTAAATCAGGGCGCTAATCCCAATTACTGGTACGTGACGTGTGACTTTAGGCACGCGGCCGGCATCCTATTGATCTTATCTTTTTTAGTCTCCTCACCTGCCTCAGGCTTATGAGCACCTCCAAGCCTCAGGACCAATCCCATTTGGAGCTCAGCTCCAGCAGTCGAGTTGTACCAGGTGCCCCAAATACGTGATCATCCTAACCTTTTAACCAAATGAAAACAGGTTTTATGGCCTTGTTATATATACAAATGTAATAGTCTAACAAATGAAGAAAATTTGTCTCAGTAATATCATTATTATCCATGGCCTATGAGGTAATTCTTTGGCTACTGTATATTTTCAGCATCAAATTATTGCCAGGTTCAAAATTCAAGCAGATCAGGCCAAATTCAACATAATGTGATTTAATGAATATGTTCAGTGATAAAAGCATAGACAATACCTAAATAGGAGGTTAAACAGCTAAAAAACAAAACAAAACAAAAAACTATATTGCAATATTCTTATTTTTCGTTATTATTTCGCTATTATTTTCAGTCAAATTCATTTAACTACATTTTACTACTTCACTCACTTGCACTAATAGCACAAATCACAAATATCTTTTTCATTATCATTTTTATAAAAAAGAAATGTATTGTGCAATTCAAATAGTATTGCAAGTGTTTTTAATTGCTTACAATTTACATACACAATTGCTGATGTGATGCTTACTTAATAGTTTATTACACATATGATCTAATATCTAGTACATAAACCTTTTTGTACATAAAAATTGTAACTGTACATATGCATTTTAAAGCATTTTAATGGGAATATGTGTATTAGATGAAATAACTATACTGCTCCAGTCTCTGCTTTACCTTGGGAAAAAAAAAATCTTCTGTGTACTGGCATTGTGTAATGATACAGTGTCTATAGCGTACACTTGGCAAAATATTTTATTGCTAAGTGCGAGAGAGAAAGAACAGTAAACAAGATGAGGTGAATCTTTAATGATCGTCTAAGGGAAACTGGACACAGTATGTGCACAAAACACACTGTGGCTGCTTTTGTTAAATGTGTGCGTGTAAAAATGAGTAGCTGTGCAGTTTTGGGTGTTTGCTTCACTGAAAAAATAGTAATATGTGATTCAGATTGATTCATATAATATAACCTTAGGGCATATTGTGCTCTTACACATTTGACTTTTTTGCATTGGCCCATAAAGCTATTTGTAATGTCTTAGTAACAGAAGAGCATGCCAAGCAGTTGTCTGAGCTGCTGACTCCTGTCAAGTGTCAGGATGAGAATTACAGAGCACAAACATATAGCAAAATGATGTTACTGTCCTTTATTGCTACCATTAGAGATAACCTGAGGACTCTGACCTCAGAAGCCAGTGCATCATTGTTGTAATCACCTTTGCAGACTGTTGGAATTGAGGGAGACAGGTGTCACCTCCAACATGAGCTTGGCTCTTAGACAACCTACTCAACACCTCTGAATTGCGTAGAAGGCGTGAATCCAATTTGTGAGGATTGGAGATTAGAAAGGGACAAACCCTCCGGTTTAACAGCTTGCTAGTGACAATTTTTGGATGCTAAGCCGATAAGCACAAGCTACTTGGTCTGGAAATCCCTCTTGTGGGCGCTGACATACTTGTGTAGACCATGTGACAGATGGTTCCTGTTAACATGGCCGCTGACATTGGGGTGAACCAAGGGGATGTGTGTCCCCCAGTATTGAGATGGTGGTGCGTCGTCCCCTGCAGTCATAGCATGCCATGCATGTGAAAAAAGGATAAAATTATAATAATAAACACGTAATATTAATCTATAAGAATGTCATTGTTTGTTGAATTAACAACAATACTATATAAATATAAAACTGATGTTTTGGTTCAAGCAATGTGATTGGTGAAGGGCCATGTGTTATTTACTATAAGGTCACAGGACTTTAATATTATTCCACTATAACAGTTACTAAGGTAACAGCTGATTATCACTAACAGTTGAGTCTTCTTCTGTTAAGCTAGCTATCACCTTATCAAAAAAAAATGCCCTCCATGTGGCTGACAATGAATACTATTTTAAATGTAATATTTTATTTGGATTAGAGGTCTGAAGAGGAAAGTGAAAACAATACAAATGTTGCCATTCATAAAGTTATTGATTAAACTCCTTGCAAGTTGCTAACAGCCAGAGAAATTGAAATCAATGAACTGGAGAAGGGAAGAAATGAGGTGGCTACTGCAAGACAGATGATACGGTCCTCAACTGCTTTAACAGCTGCCTAAAAACTAATATTGTAACAAATGTAACACTGCTTGTAGGCTAAAAACACTCAACAGCCCCGGGTTGTTTTAGTTTGAGGAACTATAGTTTTTGGCAGATCGCTAAAAACGGTAATCACAACTTTGTTTCAGCATTTTGTTTGAGATAAAAACAATATTGTTGCTGCAAAATCATAACTGTTGCAGAAAAGACAGAAAACACTTGAGGCCTGTGTATTATAATAAATAACATCAGCATTGTGATGCGGCCAGCTCGTGCTGTAGATCAACACAGAGGTGACAATCAGGCCTCTTGCGTTCTACAGAGATAATAAAAAAAAAGAAAAGAAAGAAAGAGTGCCAGAGTGTAAACACTTGTTTTGAAATTTGACCTTTGAATAAAGGTGATGTGGTGTGAATTCCTCTGATCAGTTAGAAATTCTTTTGTTTTTTTAATCATTCAATGCAGCTAGGTTAAATGTTTTCAGAAATAACAAGAAATAGTATTAACCTTTTTTATTTGCAGATCATAAGCCACTTCCAGAGTGTAACAAGCATTGGCGACGGCCCCTACTTTTCAGATAGTGTTTTTGTCCCTGCCCCACTTAAAATGTTTTTTTTTTTTTTTTTGTTAAAAACATTTCTTGCTAAAATCACAATATGCCACTGTTTTGCCATCAGAATTTGTCTGTCTGTGAACTCATCCTCTTGTCCTCTAAAGAGTTGGAAAATATTGGCATATTGGATATCTATCCATTTATCTATCTATCTATATGTGTGTGTGTGTGTGTGTGTGTGTGTGTAGATAGATAGATACAGATAGATAGATATAAACAAATTATAAATGTGGATAGACTCACTTCAGGTGACTTTTCCTTCGCTATATCCTTTGATGTAACAGTTATGTGAACAGTTGAATGGTCTGTCACACTGACCCTGTCATTAAAGGTGGAAACAGTTGTGACAAGATCCACAGCTCACCTTTCTTTCGGGCCAGGAGGCCTGTTCATCAGAAGAACTTCAAGGCCAGGTGCAAAGTGCAAACTACATATAATACTTTGCAGTTGGTTATATATGTTTGAAAACAAAATGTTTGAGAGTAAAAAAAGACTATTTAAGACATATTTAAGGAACAAATTGGATACTGACTAGTCAGGGTCAAGTAAGAAGTGCTAATTTTTACTCGTTAACAAATCTGTTCTTCAGCTGTATAAACCCTTTCACAAATCCAATCTTGCTGCCACCTGAGTAACCAGATTTAAGAGAAGGAACTCAATTGATTGCTTAATGAAAAGAAGGTACTACTCTTATTACCAGCAATTAGAGCCTCTCGTAAATGGATTACCTTAGACAGCCTCAAACACTGTTAATTGTAAGACAGAATGGTTGAAACTCAGCTGGTGATCTGGTTATTTAAAGCAGATTTAGGGTGCTCAGTGAAAGACAGAAAAACGTTTCTTTTAATTTCATTACGTCAAAGATGGCTCTAGACACAGTGGACTTTGACATTTAAACTTAAGCGATACAGACCCTCATGAGAGATGTGAATTTATTCATAGTAATTTTCACAAACGGGTTGCAATAAGGGTTAGCTATCCACACTGTATGGACCAACACTGTGTTTGGCAGAGATTCTTTAGCATAAACATCACGCTATCATGGAATATTTTACAGTTATCCATTTTCTGCCTATTTTCTAACCTTTTCTGTATACGAGAATAATTTACATTATAAGCCTTGCTGCCAAAGGTTGCTCACTTAAGTGTTCAATTGGTTTACTGTAGGAGCTGATGCAGCCTTGAAGCACTTGATAATGAGGTAATAGGTTCTGGCTTACCTAATTAAGTAAATTAACTGTTTCCTCTATCTGCTGTAGTAGGCTCCCTTAGCTTTGTAATAAATGGATTTACTCAGGTTGTACCCACACTGGCCAGTTGTTACAAGACTAAACAGTCATGCAGACAAAACCTTGTTAAGGCCAAGTGCGGCACAGCAAAGGTACCAAACTATTACTGTCTGTGCAAGTGATACTGATAATTCCATGGAGATGATTCTAAATCTATGTGTTTCTTCATTATATATCCTGTATTGACATTGTTGAGGAAAAATGAAGATAAATGTGAGAAATGCTCCAACGTGTTCATGCACTCTACAGAATAAAACTCTGTTAGAGTTCAGGTCAGACTTAAAGAATATATGGTTTATTTAATGGAACACAAATGGTGGAAACACCTTGGTAACAGCCCAACACCCTCCTGCATTGACTTTCTAATTTCTTTACCTGTTTATTATAAGCTTATTATTAGCTGATGCCATAACATCCAGTTAGTCTTCCCAGGGTCCATATAACAAGTAACTTGTGTCCTCGATTACATGATTTTACTGTCTTTGGCAAATGACAACAAATTCAAAATCATCTACCACAAAACTAGCAAAGACTAGCACAGGAACACATTGATGAATGTTTCTCTTGGTAAACAAAGGTCAAGATATTGGAAAACACTGCTGCAAAACCAGTATCTCACTAATTGTGAGGAAATATTCTTGCTCATGTTTTGCTCAACAGATTGTCCGAACTGCATCTGTGCATCTGAAAAGCATGTTGTGATGGGGGATGCTGTCTATCCTGCAAATCTCAAGTGTGCTTGATAAGTCAAAATGAACAAACCATGGATGTAATTCTGAATTTGGCACCAGCAAAATGGGTCAATAGTAGCATAATAGCTGGCAAAGGGCATCAAGAATAGAGACACGCTTTGGAGTAATTGTGTCATTCCAATGCAATCTATTTGGACAAAGTCACTGATTACAGTTGGTACGTTGTATTTCCGTTGATGTTCACAACACTTCCTCTTAGGACAAGGTGTTTGATTCAAAATTAGTGATGTTGAAGTGGGCATTCATATTACACAACAATTAAATCTATTCAAAGGCTTTTTTTGAGCTCATGCAATTTGGCAAATAGTTTCTATCAGTCATAGCATCAGTGTAATTTCCATGGCTCCTTGGAGAGTAGAGCTGAAAATACCTCCAACGTGCTGAGCCACTCTGGACTTAGCTCTGTTTTGACTCAAGAAGATCACTGGCCAGCTGTATTACCCAAGCTTCCTCCACATACTGATTGATGTGGCCAATGTCTAGTGGCTCGAGGTCTGGTTATGACATTTATGAAAATATTTTTCTGCATAATACATTCAATAAACATTAAGCCTATATCTATCTATCTATCTATCTATCTATCTATCTATACACTACCAGTCAAAAATTTGGACACACCTTCTCATTTAATGTTTTTTCTTTATTTCCATGACTATTTACATTGTAGATTCTCACTGAAGGCATCAAAACTATGAATGAACACATGGAATTATGTAGTAAAAAAAAAAGTGTGAAATAACTCAAAACATGTTTTATATTTGAGATTGTTCAAAATAGCCACTCTTTGCTTTGATTACTGCTTTGCACACTCTTGGCATTCTCTCCATGAGCTTCATGAGGTTCAGGTCCGGTGACTGTGGAGGCCAGGTCATCTGCCGCAGCACTCCATCACTCTCCTTCTTGGTCAAATAGCCCTTACACAGCCTGGAGGTGTGTTTGGGGTCATTGTCCTGTTGAAAAATAAATGATGGTCCAACTAAACGCAAACCGGATGGGATGGCATGTCGCTGCAGGATGCTGTGGTAGCCATGCTGGTTCAGTGTGCCTTCAATTTTGAATAAATCCCCAACAGTGTCACCAGCAAAGCACCCCCACACCCCCACACCCTCCTCCATGCTTCACGGTGGGAACCATGCATGTAGAGACCATCCATTCACCTTTTCTGCATCGCACAAGACACAGTAGGTGGAACCAAAGATCTCAGATTTGGACTCATCAGACCAAAGTACAGATTTCCACTTTGTTTGGGCCAAGAAACACAAGGAATGTCCATTCCTTGTGTTTCTTGGCCCAAACAAATCTCTTCTGCTTGTTGCTTTTCGTTAGTAGTGGTTTCTTAGCAGCT
>OMLB01057666.1:0-11040 GCA_900302555.1 Myripristis jacobus
TATTGGCTGAAGTGTCATATATAGTAGCTGTAGCATTTAATTCTCTTCACTGAGTGCCTTTCAGATTTCTAACTGTTAAACTAAGAAGTTACTTTTAATACTTTAATATTTTTATGCACAAGAAACATGTCTGGAAATAAAAGCTTGATTTGTCATGAGTCTGTGTTTTTTGAGACTTTTGTGTTTTCTTTTTGACTCATATTTTATGTCTCCTAGTGTCCCAAGTATCTTAGCCTGTGTTCCAAATTGCATACTTATACTTTTTACTATTAGTATGTACTGCAGCTGCCCTTACAAAGTATGTAGTGTAGTATGCAGTACGCATGCGATGCATACTATTGGGACACACTACATACATCATCCCTGAACTCCGCCCCTCTTGCTCACTTTCACCGCCGTCCGTAGCGCCACATTTGAATGTTGTTGTCAAAATGGCGGTGCTGTTTCATACTGCACTGTCGTCTGTCATGTTTCTGATCTTCTGTCTTCCTGTCACTGCTGCTGTCACTGAGCGAGGCGAGTGCGATGTGTGTGTCTTGTTATCTTCCAGATGTGGGCGTGGCCTGTACACGCAGCTCAGTCAGTGCGTACGTAACGTCCACTGCGCAAAGGATTGTGGGTCAGAATGGCCAGAGCAGCATGCTGACATGCATACTGCGAAATCTGACCGGATGTAGTAGACCATCCTGGTACTCTTGGCATACTGCATCCGACATAGTATGCACTGGGACATACTAATTCTTTTTTTTTGCATACTAAATAGGTAGTATGGTAGTATGGTAGTATGCAGGGTTGCTTTGGGTTCAGTTCTTTGTTGGTTTTGTTATGTTTCACCAGCCTATATTCCGAGAGTTTCTTTTTCTCCTTGTGGCATTCACTAATTATACTCATCCACAGTCCTGCTCACTTCCATTCTCTTGCATGTGGGTCCACCTGCCTGTCTACATGTAGCATGATTAGCATCACAATTTGTATTAATCTTTATCTCATTAAGTTGTAATATACTCTCTAAAACAGATGACATGATCTGGGTAACGTATTTTCAACAGCAGCAACGCTATTGAATGACTGCATACAGGCTACTGGAATATTATAAATGGCAGTGTGTGTGTTACAAAGTGACTAATGCTGGTGGAAATTTATAAATATAAGTGGAGATAAACCCATATGCAACTACAAAACGGCTCAGGTACTGGGGCAGCAGGAGAGAACAAACAGGGAAAACCCTTACTGGCCATTCAAAGAACAAAAAAATGCCTCACAGCAATTAACTGTACGATCATAAAGTTGTGGCTACTCTTTGAAGGTAGGACAAACAGAATTAGAGTTAGGCTAAGTAACAAACTGGCACAACAACGAGTGGACTTGGTTGATAGAGCCAATACCCCAAAAAACACAGTTTGCTTTAACTCCCAATGCAACAAGAAAAAGCAACACAGCTTCAGAGGTAGGAGACTGGCACAGTGGATGCGTGTGGGCAAGCTAGAAAGCAAGCCACAGACTGAGCGCTGGAGCTGGCTTTTATGTCGGGCTGTCCTCATTGGGGGTGGGAGAAGTTATTACCAGCGGGCTGCAGGTGGTGGATGAGCGGAGGGGCCCGGCGCTGCAGCGGACCTGCACCAAACCTTCAGCAGAAACAGGCAGCATTCACTGGGATCAAACTGGAACAAGGATCTTTCAATAACGGGCCGCCACAGTAGGGGAAAAACTGACTAAGCCATTGTGAAGTAACTGCACATAACCCGCAGTGCGTGGTGAACATCTACCAAGCTCCTTACTAGCAGGTAAAATATCCTCATTAGTTGCTCTGCGCTCCTCTGGGCTGCATTTCTGTCTCTCCTGTCACTTCCATTGTGTGGCAAAACAGCTCCCAAAATAACACTACAACACATAAAAAAAAAATGCAAACAAAGCAGATTATGTCAATATATAAAAAAACAAAACAAAACAAAACAAAAAACAAACAACAAATCCTGGTACCCATTTTTGGAGAAAATTTAACAGCACTTTTTGTTGTTATTTTCCAATTTGAATTGGAAAGTAGATCCGGCAGGTAACATTTTTAGGAAAGCTCCACATAGTAACCTTGGGCCAGGAAGAAAATTTTTAAAAATGGGTACCACGATTTTTTTTTTTTGTTTTTAAATGGCATGAACAACTTTTTTTCATAATTATTTATGCACAAATTTATTTATTTTTAGCTGTTTTGACGTGGAAGTGAATGGAGAGAGAAATCACAGAGCAACTAATGAAGAGATTTCCTCAGCATGTGGACTCATAACGCCCAGGGAACTATACAACCGTGTTTTCCAAAGCTCAATTTTGCCTTAAAAATCACTGCGCATATTATGAATATATTGATGCTGCCCAGAAATCACTTTAAAAAATGTGATGTCTTAATGATTAACGCTTAAATTTCTGAATCAACAGGCCATATAATAAAAGCCTTTTCTTTTTTTATTACTAACTGGCCATTCATCTTTCTTTGTATATCTCTAAGTGCCTACTATCGCTCAACATAATGCTCGAGTGTTAGTGCTGATCTACCAGGGATAAGTGGATGATTGTGCTGTCTGGGAATGTAAGTGCGCTTTTTGAGTCAAATCAAACATTTTCATAAGCAAGTAAAGAAAATTGTTCAGTCCAGCTGAACGAGAAGTGCCTCGAAAATAAAGTCAATTTTCATCCAAAACCAATATGCAAAGCCGACTTGCAGATTCAGTATCAGCTTTTGAATTGCTGCTTCACACTTATTTGTACTGAAAAGCCATTTT
The DNA here is from genome assembly GCA_900302555.1 of Myripristis jacobus. Taxonomy (NCBI): domain Eukaryota; kingdom Metazoa; phylum Chordata; class Actinopteri; order Holocentriformes; family Holocentridae; genus Myripristis; species Myripristis jacobus. The sequence continues at coordinate 2,775 of OMLB01057666.1, forward strand.
TGTAATTATGCCTACATTTGCCTAATTTTTTTTTTTTTTTGGCTTCATTTTCTTGCTTTATTTTATGCCTTATTTATTGTGGTGCTGCTCTATTCTTAGTTCCACTTACTGCCAAGCACTTTGTAAACCAGGTTTTAAAAAGCGCAGCATACTAAAGTTCTTTATTATATAATCATTATAAGTGCAGGAGGAAGAGGAATGGTATGAAGCGAGGAGAGGCTGTGCTAGGCGCTCACATCTCTCTCCACAGTCGGTAATGAGCAGTTTATCCACAGATGAATGTGTCAGCGCTTCAAGGTCACACTGAAAGCAGAGGGGCGCAACAGCAATGGCTTCCCCAAATTATCTGTACAGTATTACGTGTTTGTGTGTGTGTTTGTGCACACTTGTGATAAGAAATAAATCTAAATCTAACAATGGCGGTAGAATTACAGATTCCTCACTCTGGTAAAAGTTAAAGTGCCATTTCAACTCCTTTACCCAAGTTAAAATATAAAAGCACATGGTGTTGAATTTAAGTATAAAAGTAAAAGCAGTTCTGTAAAAATAAAAAAAAAGACTTCTCTAATGCACAAAACAGGGATTCTGTTGAGTGTTACCCTGAAGCACAGATGAGAAATAGTCTGCACCTCAAATCATGATTTTCAAAACTAGGACACTTTGACAATTCTATGAAGCCCACTGATGATCAAATAGCAAAATAAAATTTTCCACAACACATGAGACTGAGCGCAACGATATTTATTTGCCATGTCAGTGTGTCTGCACACAATTTTGCTCAAGTCAGCTTCAGAACTCCTGCACTTCTCCATTTCAAAAGATTATCTAATACCGGGACAGTATTCAAAGACTCCAGCTTTTCCAATCTGACGTGCATTTACTGTCTAATCTGCTTTTATAGGAACTATTTACATAATTATCGTAAATGCCGAGCAGGGTTCTGTTGTTGCACTAATTGCCTTTGACCACTGGGGTAATTTCAGTCACTCATTGTAGAGGTAGGAGCTATTCTACAGGTGGCAGGTGTTGCTATGCGGAAGCACATAATTTTTGACCACTGACGTTGTTGCCTTTTGAAGTTTGTGTGCTGTAGTTTCATATCTTTTCAGCTCAGGTGAAATAGCATTGATTTATTTTGTGTTAATCAAACTACTGGTGGAATATTGTATAGAAGCTGCCTGATGCGAAAAAACAAAACAAAACTAAAAAAATCACTTGATTTCCTGCAAGCAATGAGTCGGTTTTGAAAATGTAATGAGGAAAATTAAAAAGATTTAAGTAAGTTTAACTCGGGTATAGTACAGATACTTGAAAATCTTACTTAACCCTCCTGTTACTGTCAAATTTCCTTCGATATTCACGTGTCAGGGACTTTATATTTCTTGTTGACTACCTAGATAGTCCTTTTAAATAAAACATACGCCGCCGCACACAAACATACACACTGACTCACCCACCTACATCAAAGTTGTTGTGGGCATTATGTTTTTCCCTTTTCAATGTCATGTCAAGTATTAGTAGTTCTTGCACTCCTGCAGGTATGGTTATGTTATTCGGCCCTTAAGCAGAGGGGCCTTTTTGGAGGATTAGAAATTGTTGAGAATGGTAGCAAAGTATTTTTCTTTGCTGCTGCTTCCCACCTCTGGAGTCTGAATATTTGATGCAGAGCAGCTTGAGTAAGCTTTAATCGCTGTATGTTTGGAATGACAAAAACTGAGGTAAAACTAGGAGCTAACTTTGCTTACTTCTGTGTGTCTTGAGTGTGTGTGTGTGTGGTGGCAGAGTGGAGGATGTTTTACTGAACGCTGATCTCTGCCTCTCTTCTGTTCCAGACATATTTACAAAGTTAATGTTTCTCCAGTATTGCAAAGGAACAGGCATGAGAAGAAGCTGGTGAAGGCCATGCTCAGTGTAAGAAATACCAGAGTTCAGTACAGGAGTGTTCAAGTCTGACCTCGCTGTTCTCAACTTGAGGCCACTGGATTACTGCATTCACACTGTGTTGTGGTGCATATCTACCCCACTAAACTATGATAAAAACCCACTGCATCTGTGTGCACCTTCTCCATGTTTCTAACTACCTATAAAGGCATAATAAATGTTACTATTACATATCAATTGTCCATACATACACTTAACTTTGAGAAGGTCCTGCCACACAAATTTCCTAGATTGTCGGCATATCAGCCTAAAGGACCAGGCCAGTGATTTTTGAATGGTTGGCTCATTTACTACAGCTTCCCCACATTTTACATTTTGCAATAAACCTTTTTGCAAATCATGCAGGGGTGCTAAATATTTAACAACATATAATTACAATCCCCGCATTTTCAAATTTGCATTTTTGGTTGAAACACTCATAATGTCCTGCTCTCTGTGGCTCAGAAAGTCATCAATATTCATAAACCACAGGAATGATAACGCAAACGTTTCCATGGGGACTGTTTTCTGTCCAATTTCAAGTCATCAAAACACAACAGTGCTGCTGCTTTGACGAAAACTAATGTGGACGACATTGTTACGGTGATGGAACGCGGGTGTGACGACAGTTTGAAGTCTCCGAAAGTTCATTTTCATATCTCAGTGGACTGAATGGAAACCAACACCTGGATAAAAGGCTGGGAAATGATAAGAGTATATGGGAGTTCTAAATGACTCCTGCTTGCTTTGGGAAAAGATTAGCAGAAATGTATATACATTTTGTAGATTTTATGCTAAACATGGGAAATCACTGTTGTGGTCCTTTTTTAAAAGTATTCACATTTTATGATCAATAACATGTTGGGTTAATCAGACATTGAGATTCAGAATCAATTGGCCAATTTGATCACTAAATAAGATTAAAACCCGGCTGAAGAACAGATGATCTGGCCCATAAGTTCAGTAAAATAACTTTAACCATAAATAGTCTTGCAGAACATCTTGGAGTCCAACATTATGAACAGGAGTGATTCACTTTCTCAAGAACGTTAAAGTCGCCCCGATCTGAGCCTTCATTTGTCCTACAGTACCAATATTTTGAAACTGGTGAAGCATTTGTGCAGATGGTCATCTAAAACAGGTTAGGAATAACATATTTTGGTCATTCAATCTGTGCAGAGCCTTCGCTGAATCTGAATTTGGACTGTGGCAAAAAAAGTACCAATCAGCCTGCTCTTAAAAAAAAGAGCAGGCGTTTCCTAAAGTGAGGACAATAATTGGGTTTTGACTGTCCTTCAAGCAAACAAAAAAATGAAAATGTTTCAAAAAAACAAAACAAAACACCGCACCGCTGACCATGTCATTTTGATTGCTTTTCTCCCTGATGCTTCCCTGAATGGTTTTGTCATCTGGCACACCTTTGTCTCACTGTGCTGCTCTGGTTTGTCAGAATTTTGTATCCAAGGCCTTTATTTCAATGGTCTTTTTTTTTTTGTGATTGATGTTGGGAACATCTACCCAAGGACACACACACACATGCACGCACACACACACACACACATGCAACCTTGGATAAAAATCTCATAGCAAATTTTAGAAAGACAGCACACAAAATGCTCACATGCACAAATATGTTGTATTTCAAAATGAAATATACGTACAATAGCTGTTTTTTCTAGAATTTCAAAAAAAGAGGCAAACTATAAAGTGCAAGGTAAGCCTATGCTTTGTAAGCTCACAACACATTGAATTTTCAGGACTTTACAAGTTTAAAAAAGTGAAGAAAACAGTCGTATTTTTTGGGGTCATAAGATTTTACACTCAAATAACCGCAATGCCTCGCACAGCACACCTCGGTCAACTTCCCTGCTGAAGGCTGACTGCTGAATGGGGGGCATTCTGCCAGAAAGTACAAGATGCAAAAACTCTTTCTGGAATTTGCCTGGCAGTTACCATGCAAATTTTTGGCACTTGACATGGTGAATGACAAAAAGTATAACTCCATGGATTCCATGCTTCTTTTTTAGGGCCCTCGCCTCTGGGACAGAGGGCCCTATTGTATTTTTTTTTTTTTTTTTACATGGGTGTTGGTGGTTAAAAACTCTGTGTCCTATATTTTTAGGCTCAAGGTGATGTGTTTACGGTGTTGCCTGTCACTTTAAGACCTTCCGGTGTTCTTAATAAATGCAGGTACATATCTGTTGCACATTTGTAAGTATTAAAAACCTACAAACCAAAACCAAATGTTTGCACACAGCCAGGAAGCAGCCATGTCTGGGTCTGACTTGACAGAGGCTGTGACTGCTGCCAAACTCAAAACACTGCAAAACTGATTACCCAGTGATTAAAAAACGGCTGTGTTTGGAGCTGCAAAGCAAATAGATTTGTGTTCCTTCGGTTTCTGTCGGGGAAATCCAACAAACAAAGGCATATAGATATAGATTATTAGCTTAGGAGAGGAAAAGCAGGATAAAATTAACCTGACTCAATAGCTGACAGTCTGACTCACAGCGGTGGGGAGAGTGGCTGGCAGCCAATACATCACCAATATGCATGTGTGATTTACCTGATTAAGCAATGGAGTGAGCATTAAATCAGCCTTATTTTGCTCCACCAAGTAAACTGCAATACTCCCCTCCCGATTTTCTACACATACTTGAACACACAAATATGCCCATTACTCATATTAAATATGATATTAAATAATTATCCCTTTAACTCAATGTGATTTCAGCAGTTTGGCTGCCTAGGTGATCAGTAACATTGGGTTACTTGGCTTGCTCGCTAATGTTAGCAATAGAGCTGTTAGCAAATGAACCGTTACATAAAAGGCATAGCATTTAACTTGGAGAGCACTGCTTACAATGGGATTTGTTAGAAATGCCAGGTTATTGTCGACTTCATGACAAGAATGAACAGTATTAAGCTCTACAAATCACTGTTCCATGTAAATTAATGTAAAGAACGCAGAAGAAATTGTCAGAAAGTAGAAAATTCTGAACGCCGACTAACTCAAAATCCAGTCAGAATTCCACGTATGAAGCTCGGGCTCGACTTCTCAGCTGCTAACGTTCATGATGCAGCTATCTAACGGCATGAGCCATATACAGATTTAAGCAGAGGAATGCCACCATTAATTGCTGTATTGCAGCAGTCCATGCAAAGCAGCTGCTACAAAGAGATTTTGCATGAAAATTATGAAATTCTTCGTTGAATAGGAGCCTGAATCAGGAGTTGAATTCTCGAAATGATCAAGGTTTTCCTTCCTTTTTATTAATTGGACTGTTAGATAATGCAAGAGACAGCGAACACAATTTGTACAAAATGCATGGTGCTGAGGTTTGATGCGGGTATAGCACGGTGAGATGTGTCACAGTAATTGGCTGAGTGGAATTTGTTGCACGGCTCTGATGACGGCCCGGAAAAGAAAGTTGGACACTGGAGATACGAGGTGAATTCCACCACAACAAAGACGTTTGATTAAGGTCTGTCAGAGAACAAGGGGTGTTAATGAACTGATCCGAATTCAGATGTCTGGTCTCGTCCTCCTTCATCACTGCTAAAGACTTGAATTTGCCCCCGTACCACTCCGCCTGTGATATCCCAGATGGTAATAGGTCTTCTACCCGGTCTAATCAACGTCTGCGCTGATCAGAGGTTTCATCAGAGAAATCTCTTGTTCACTGACTAAGACATACAGCAAAAATTAATCATAATTTTATTCAGTCTCTAGCTTTTCATCATCCCCTCTTCCCACCCTCTTCCTCGATCCTTCAATTTATTGCCTTAAAACTCGTGATACTTCCATGTCCTATTTCTCCCTGCAAATTGAAAGAGAATGATATTTTACACACTCTGCAAAGGTTCCTGATCAGAACATGCGTCCTTTCATCATCCAGTGTCACTTTTACAAATCTTTTACCCTCTGCATAATGCATGTCAGGACAGGCTCCAGCCCCACTGAATAGGCATAAATAGGTGTGGAAAAATGGATAGAAATATGTAGCCTTTACCTGATGAATACACACCGCACAGTTTCTTGAACTGATAGAGATTTCTTTGAACTGATGTGTGCCAGAGATTTCTATGTACTTACCTAAATAAGTTACCATCAAAATACTGTATGTCTGCTGTTGTGGGGCATGATGGGACGACAATGGAAGAGTTTTTTTTTTATACAGGGGGGAGATTGGAGACACATGCAGACATGTCAATGGCAAAAGACAAAGACAGTGACCGCAACCCAATCAGATGTCCTCAAATCATCTCAATCAGCAATTTCTGCATTTTTTAACAGCCACAATTCATGTAGGCCACAGACATAACAGTGCCCATCTGTGGGAAAAAAGGGGACTTCCAATTAACCAGAAAAATCAAATCCATGTTCACTGGTTTCAACACTGGCAAAAAAGTGATTAAATGTCCTTTTTTTAAGCCAATTAAATCAGTCCCTGATGTCGTGAAACCATCTCTTGAATGTTTCAATGGCTGCAGTCTCTCACAAAAGGATGATTATTTTTTTTTTGTTAACTCATCATGGCTCTTTTTGAAATTACCATGTCAAGAGGAACATGTTGGGTAGGAGCGGCAACAAGGTCAATTTATGAAGTCATAAATCATTTTCAGCATTCCAAGGCATCTCCTCCATTGACTTCCATTCAAACTTAAGGGCCTGTGGTCTCCTCGCTCGCACCCCATTGGCATTACATGTTTAACCAATGATTGTTGGTTAAACATGAGGGGTCTCCGGTGCATCATCCGATGAGCGATGAGCGCAGCACGCAACGTCGTTTTGGCCTCGGAAATTGACGGCGATGAGCCTGTTTCCGAAAACATTTTACAGGTGGACCGTGCCTCCAGACTGTGACCGGACTTGTACCTCCTGTGTTTCGTTCAAGCAGGGGAGAGACGGACATTCATTCATTCAGAGTCACGGGGGGCTGGAGCCTATCCCAGAATGGATTGGAGAGAACAGAGGGACACGCATTGCATCAAGACATTTTCCAAAGTGATATCGCCGGGTGTTCGCTTGCTTGCAGCACTCTGTGGTCACACCGAGACAAAAAAACTGCCTTGTCTTCTCTCCTTGTAACTTTCAATCTCATTCCTCCCAATTATATCTATTCATCTCTGGTGGGCTTCATCCATTCATGTTTTTTTTTCTTCTCTCCGCTCACATTTCCACCTAGTTGTTAGGCAGTTTTTCCTTAAATGGGCATGGTGCTGTGAGATGAAACTAAAGGACACTGTGTTGAACAAAATTACCCTCTTTATCTCAGTCAACCTTCGGAAAATCACTCTGCTGTTGCTTATGGTAAACTCATAACTCTATTTTGAAAGGCTGTTTTATACCAACCCAGGAATGGACGAGCCGAGGGGTATAACACAAAGTTGGAGCCTGAAACATGCCTGTGGTGCAATGAAAACCTTGGGCAGAAAAACACAAATCGAGCTTACCGATTCACGCATCTCTAAACTTTTTTTTTTTTATGGATGCTGTGATTTTGCTGCACTCCGGGGCCCGGTGCCTTAATTAAATATAAATGTATGTCTGTCTTGCCGAGTTGGAGGCAGTGGCACTCGGCAGGGCATAGGGTGCAGTCAATCAATACGTCTGATCTCACCAATGTGTACTGGAGAATAAGTTGTGTAATGGGAGGCCGGATTGCAGCTGCTGGATGTGGGTAGCGGTGAATGAGCTTTTTAGGAATTTCAGAAAGGTCCAGCTCCTTCAGCTTCGTTCAGCAGCATTTCTGGTAAGTCAAAAATAGGCCAAAATTAGCAATATTTTGACCTATAATTGGTGTTTCTGTACATCTATCACATACTATGCCCGATGGAATCTCACTGAGCATATCGATAAAAAAAAAAAAACGAATTTAACACAGTCAGTAAAAAAAAAAAGTGCTCGTTCTTGTTTGGATGAGGCTATTTTTTGAGGTGGTGGGCAAACTGTTTTTGCTCACTATGACTTCATGCAGCCGACTCTCAAGATTTGACCCTCCTATTATGTTTGGGGTCAATTTGACCCCAGCCAATGTTTAACGTCTCTAAATGAATGATTAACATTTTTTCTTGCTTCATATTTAATGAGTGTTCCTAATGTAATGGGCACTACCAGGTAAAGATGAAATTGACATGATATGTTTTCAATGTCCTGTACACACTTTGTAACGCATTGGTTATAAATAACAAAAATCTGTACTTAGAAATAATATAAAGCCATTAAAACTCCAAAAATTAATATTTCTTTCCAATTTCAGATCAATCAGTGAGATTTTATGGTGATTTGCATATTTTTCCATTGTCGCGTAATAGGAATACTGGATGTATAAGTGGGGGTGGG